>DWON01007425.1:0-12938 GCA_018251015.1 Phocides pigmalion okeechobee
TTACCGTCTGAAGAACTGATAGAGTCTGCTCTACATATTTTTAATCAAGTGTGTAAGTGGCTCAAAAAAGCTTGAAGGAGGCATGCACATGAGTGTATGAAAGTTAAAAGGGGTGTTAAAACAAAACGGATGAGTTCGGACAAAGGAAGGAAGCGACGCGTTCCTCGGATTACAAGCCTTTTGATACTACGATTTACACAAGTAATAAGAGGACGCGTAACATATTTTGATTAATGAATCCATCTTTATTTGTGAAACGCATCTTCGCTTTGAGAGACTTATATGATCTTTAAGATCAAGTAAACATGATATTTTAATTTAGATGTTTTTATTCTATAATCGATTGTTTACATATTTTTTAATTTATGGGTTAGCGCCACTTCACAATATGTATATTTTATTCTTTCACACTATATTCCGCCCTTTAGATTGAGTAGCTACCCGTATATTTTGTTTAAGTAATTCTTATCGTATTCTGAAAATGTTTTTTTTTTGTTTTACTTATGTTACAACAATAGCAAAGGTCTTTATGGGCCGCCTGATGTCAATTGTTCACCTTATCTGTAGTCTTACATAGATGTAACTGAATCTTGAGAATTCAGATTCAGACAAAGTATTAATTCTATAACTAATTATAAGGTAGAAAAAACAAAATGTATTACATAGGTGGTCTGTCCATGGAGGATTGGTAAATCAAATAGGACTACCTACACTATTGATCAATTCATAGTACCTTTTAACAAATTTGTGGTTGTACCAATAAAGCTACGTCACTAAGATGCAATGGAGGACATTGCCACCGGCTACTCATTTAATTAACACCGTGAGTGGAATACAATACACCCTTTGGATAACGTTGCAGGCTGCAATTTAAATTGGATTACAGCTGTATGTACAAGTATCTATATTAACTTCGTAACGCTAAAACTTACAACTATGGAATTTATTGAATTATGAAACTTATATGATGCAGAGGGCACAGAACCGGTTAGAGTAGCGGCGCCTGGGGGAGGCCTATGTCCAGCAGTGGACGCGAAAAGGCTGATGGATAGATGGATGGATGAAACTTATTACTATAGAATTTATTAAGTACTAATATTATTACATTATTATATTATATTATTAATTCATTACATGCGCACACTTAAATAATATCTGAACTATGAAGAATAGGAAAACATAACGTGTTAAGGTTAATGTTACGTTTTACATAAGTTCAATGACTAATAATTAGCATTTTCGCAGACGTTACATGGCGGTATCTGTTATACCTGTCTATTAGATATTTTTATATACATATATTCATATATAAATGAGTTTCCAGAAATTGTTCAAAACATATAAATGATTTTTTTTAATACTTTCCAAATATGTTGATTTGATATGACTTGGTTCATGTACTGAAAAAAACTGAGAAGAATTGTAGCTTGGTTGAACAAATATATATTGCTATTACTAACAGTGCACAATACTACAATGCTAGGAATATGTTTATTATTGTTTAAATTACTTTATTTTTATAGTTAGTAACGACACCTTTACACACATTAATAATATCATAATATTATTACAATGAATACTCAGAATGGTTTTCAACGAAATATTCCTAATGACAATGATAAAAATCGCAATATTTTCTGTAAATACATACCTTAATTAATTGAAAAAAACCCGGGTAAAATACAAAAAATGGTAATCGAGTGCAAAGTGCATTGAGTTTCAAAAGCCCCTCAACAAGCTAATACCGATGACAGACATCACTCAGCTAATTAGCCCCTCGTTAGTTGTTACCGGGTTGCCGCAGTTACAAACTCCATCCCGCTACTGGTTGCAAATTACTAAACACTATTATCTCTGTCCGCCCAGCAAGCGTTCCTCGTACGCTGATAGAGAGACAGTCACTCAGTTAATTAGCAGTTAGTTAACTAGTAGCAGACGCCAAAGCAACGCACGTCGTCTGACTCAACATCCAGTCAACGCATTTATTTTAATACTAGTGTTGAACTGCCAACGAAATATAAGTCTGGATGTCTTATAAACTATAGAGCAATACGTACTTTAAAAATATTCCTTAAAATAGTTTAAGTTTAACTATTCTTGGTCATTGCTCAGTAATAAAAATAGCGTAATAATATAACGAGACCAGACAGAGATAAAGGCACTCTGCGTACAATATATGAGGTAAATTAAATCAACAGCTAAAAAAACAAGCATAAAACATGGCATAGAAGTCGTATTAATAATGGGCATGTGGATGTTTAATTTTAATAGTAAAATATTGTATGTTCTTATATCTACGATACATGTTTCAGGTAACATTATAATTATATCGTTGGTTAAGGTACAAAATAAGAAGAATGGCACGATTGCTAGAAGTCTATAGATATAAAAGTTATTACTGAATCTTTTAAATAAAGGCTAAATGACATTTTTTAAATATTTTTTGCGGTTTTGCACCTAGATTACAGTGAAGCATTTACTAATAGAAAATGAAATGCTTTTTGTTTTAATATAAAATGAAGTCATAAAATTTAAATATCTGTTTGTGGGTTGAAATTATTTTTGCATCAAAACACAATATGAGTTTATACACGATTATATAACCTGTGTGTCACTGTTTATCCGGCGATTTTTTGACTGCCAAAAAGTGTAACTTAGTGTGTCGGAATCTCAATACAAGGCTATCGCTTCCCTTGTCTATAATGTGTAGACAGCTTAAAATTTAAAAATCAAGTTTGGATTCCACGTCGGTTGACTCGCGAGTGGATGCTCGTTTCATATAACGTTGAATGCGTAGACTTAGTCACTCAATTGATTAGCTCGGGTTGCCGGTTGCGCAGTTGCCTATGTTGCCACGACGCCGCTGCGGGAGTATGCGGTACGTAAGCGTCGCGTACCAACTGCATTGTTCCGCTACTGCCGGCGAATTACTAAACTATGTTATCTCCCCGTGCTGTACCGAAGGTTAGGGTTGTCAAAGCTTTCAAATTAATATCTTTTTTACATTAGTCGGTTGGTCATGTCATTCTCCAAAGCGCGAAAATAAATTAATAGTTACACTGGGAAAACTCAAAAATAGTCATCTGAATGATCAGATCTTTTGTGTCTACCTAAGAAGAAACTATGGAGAGAAAAAACGGTCGTATTGGTCACACATTTTTGTGTTTTTAATCCACAACTTTCGACCCTGCAGTAAGGATTATTAATTAATAAACCTAAAAAACTCATTAAACTGAACATAATCTAAGTTCAACAATAGATACGATATTAGTCTCAAGACTATCCTATCTTTCAATCTGGACTCACCCGCTCATATTCATAAAATTTAATTGAAATCCGTTGAGTTGTTTTGCCGATTGTTTAATATCATGTAGCATCTCGTTTGTTGCTTTCTTCACATAAAAACGCATTATTTTTTATATTATGTTCTGTATCGTGTAAATAAAAGAAATGAAAATGAGAAAAGAGTAGCAAATAATAGGACAGGCCATCTGATTCTGACAGAATTGAAGAACTATTTTAGGTTATACGTCGATGCGTTTCTACGCCTAAGGACAAAGATGATTGCCTCACATCGATCGAAATAGAGCCAGTAAAAACACATCCAAACGAAACAAGAAATGCTTATCGACGGATTAAGATTAACTTTAATTACCTATTTGTAATATGTGCCAACCCTGTAAACGCTGTAACGGGGAGGCGGTTCCCACTGGTTTGCGTCTCGCTTATAAATGCTATTTTAACGCGGAAAAAAAGATTAATTAACTAATTGAACCGCCCGCCTCACCAAGCTGATTTTGCGTGCATTCTGTTCGACTAATGAACTTGGAACACTTCATCATGGATATTGATTAGGACATCGCTAATGTACTTTAAAACATATATTTGTAAACAATCAAATATGAATTATACTTTATACTAGATTATGCACACGGATTAACTCGCGTTGAAATCGACATTACAATACATTGAAATAAATGACGCCGCTCTGTTTTCACCCTATACGTATATTTGAATCGAATCTATAAATCAAAAAAATATTTTACCCGCTTATATGAAATCTTTTAACACCTGTTTTATATTCTTAGGGGTGTAATTTTCGAAATACCGTTCTCTCTCACACTATAATGAACCTTTCTGTTAAAATTCAATATTCTTGGTTCAGCTGTTTCGGCTATGAGTTGATCTCTGAGTCTGTCTGTCACCATCCTCTAGTATATTTCAGATGTAATACCATATAGTTACGCCTTGTTATTTAGAGTTCGAAGGATTTGGATCATCATCAACCCATTACTGTTTCACTTCAGGACATAAGTTCTTCACATGAGAATGAGTTAGGCCGTAGTCCACAACATTGCCCAAATGCAGATTGGCAAGAAGTACATACCTTTGAGAAATTTATTAAGAACTCTCAGGGATATAGGTTTGTAAAGGTACATAAATTAAAAAAATGGGTGATGCGTGTCAGAAGGAAAACCGGAACTGCGTGTAAACGACCGAGATCTTAGCCGCTAAGCTATCATCACTCCAGCATTTATATACGCTATTGTTAATGATGAGATTTGACGTATTTAAATCGTATAATTTTTTAAACTAATTTTTTATTTGCAGGATGCCCCACTTATTTATGAGCCTTTAGAGAACCAACCACAGCTTGACGTAAGCCTCCCTAAATGGCACCATTGAATTTCATTGATTTCTATTTTTCGTAATATAACTCAGTAAAGCGGATACCTTTAATTTACTTATCTATTATATAAATATGTTTGATTTTGAATCCGGAATAGCATAAATTTATCGAGTGTTTAGTTATTTGTCGATGCATCAAAGATATAAAATTCCTTTGAATTCGAAACTTCTTGAAATCACACCGCTTGACATTGCCGCTATTTAGCACTATTAGCGTTTACTAGAATCAAATGAATTAACAGATGAATAGGGATTATAAATAAATTGATTGGTTAGAGTTTCAATCAATAGGTCATACGAAGCACATGTATTTAAAGTTAATAATGATAGATATAAAACTGCTTTCTATACTATTCTATACTCTATATCTGGTTTACAAGGTTTCCGTGTCTTTGCTATATACAAGATAAGAGCACAAACACCATTATTCATAAGATGTGTGCCTTACCGAGAATCGAACTCGAAACCCCTTTCGTGTCAGACCGGAAACATTATCTCTGCACCACTAGGGTCGTCTATGTCAAAATAATATTTATTTTAAATATCTACCAAAAAAATGTTGTGAACGGAGACTTTTTTAATTAAGATCCACTAACAAACCTACAAGCAGCAGTAAACAGTGCACAAAAACATAAATAATTTGCAGAACGGATTTAATCCGCGCATTATCCCGGACTACGAAATCTGCAGCATCGTTACTGAAACAATATGCCTCGAATGTTTAATTAGCGCATTGCAGGCTGGCGGGGGGCGGGCGGGGAGGTGTTATTCATTAAAATGTTTGCGGAAACTCATTTAGCGCCGCTGCGGTGGGCGCGCAGCCCGCCCAGCTAACAGGGTTGCCTTTGGGACTTTGTACATAATATCGTGTACCAGCCATTGTCGCATTTTAGAGCAGCTAAGTCGACAAATGAACCACTAATATTTATTTTTTCAGTTTCATATTTTGGTTTAAACTTAAACTTGTTTTATATAAATGAGGTTTATTTGAGTATTATGATGAGTACATGTATACTTATTAAACTAGGATATTTAAGTTAAGGGGACGTCTTTATCCATTTATCAGCTCTCTGCTGGAGAAAAGCCTCTTCTAGAAAGGAGAGTTTTGTCGTTCACGACACGCGTGATTGTAATGAAAACTTCAAGATAAGGCACCTCTGCCTATATTGTAATATATCGGGTGACTTTTCTATCATCGCATGATACATAACAAAGTAGTAGATACATTGAATTGATTTCTCAAAAAATTACCATCGCAACAAGAGAAAATTCTAAATGCACGTATAAATACTACGACAATTTAGTAATCTGGTATTTTTAGCTTGGTTTGCCGTGACTTGAAACCCGTCAATCAAGATCTAGATATATGTACATTGAGTTGAAAGTCAGAAGATTGTAATAGGATTCTTAGAATCGACGAGACAATAAATCTATCAAAGACTAACACTATTCAAAGAGGAAACCCGTGCTCAGTTGTGGGACATAAACGGTTTGAAAATGAAATTTCTATAATAATAATATGTTGTAAGTGTCAATCGAAGGATATTATAATTAAATAAAAGGCATGAATATTTGCATACGACTAGATAATAAATAAACTAATTTTCTTGTTGATATTACGTAACAATCCTTGAAAATCAATAAGTTTGATCGACGCTACTGGCGACAGGAATACTTTTTCTTATATCGCGCTAAGAAGTGCGATCCCTGTTCAGCGCGAGAGTATGGCCCCCGTTCAAAGCACCATGTCGCTTGAACACAGACGCCCCGGAGATTGTTTGAGTTAGGTTTTTATGAAAGTCAGTTTTATGATATACACTTGTTATATTTTGGATAAAATAAGTAGAAGATCCGTGATGAATAATAACTCTTTTAATTGTTCCATGTAAAATTGACTTTTGCACGAAAAACTAAATAAATAATGAGTCCAAATAAAGTAATTAATTAACTTATTTGCTGCTATCAACTTTTTAAGGAGACAGCACAAATTACATTTCGCTGCTTCGGCAAAGTTACATACTGTTTATTTTAAGTAACTATACATAAACATAAACATAAACTAACTAGTCTTTAAATTTTTTGTCTGTTTGTTAGTTCAGCCTAAGACCAGCCGTACGGTCTTTGAAGCGGGTACAGTCAGCATAACCGCTTCTGTTCCTGATGCAGACCGAAGAGTGTGGAAAGTAAGACAGGCAAATCAATTTTGTTCGGGTATTTCTGCATGGTATATATGTTCCGTAGAGCGTATAGTTTATGATCAGCACTGGATTATCTATGGTTGTGTAGGGACCGATGATAGTGAGTTACAAAGATCACTTCACATATTATTTAAATATCTATTATATTATAAGTATCTAGATTTGTTTCAACAATTTAAAATCGTTATATCAAGTTTTTTATGTGAGAAGAGTAGCAAACTAGCACGCAAACCAGTTGATGTTAAGTAGTTGCAGCCCATAGACGTCCACGTACAACCACAAACACGACTGAAATCCTATTTGAGCTCGAACGTGGATACGTTGCTACTCCTGAGGACTGAGGTGGTCGCCTCACTTCAAAGTGTAGCCGGCAACCACACCTCTCCAACCGAAACACATGTAATGCTTTACGGCGGATGAGGGCGGCGGTGGTACTTCCCCGGTCGAACTATAGTTCTCCTTTAAATTTATAGTTGTTATTTGTATAATATCATATTATTTTAGTCCATACAATTATAAGAGACTTTATGAAGTTAGTATTAAAATAACAGTTAGGAATAATTTAATAATAAGTCAAGTAGTTTACAAGGCATTTATTAAATAACATTATTATTAAGTAAAGTGTTATAATTCCATAAAACACCACTGAATACGCGAAACCAATCCTATAAATGATTGATGATGAAAATGGTTAAGCGCTTAATTACGTTTTAATCAGCGCGTTGACAGCTTTCGATATCTCGTTAAGTTTCAGTACAAAATTAACTGCATTTATACAAAATTTATACTTACGGATACGCCATAACTTAATCTACACCTATTTGAAATACTACCCTTCGGCGAGCGTCGTGATTGGCTGGATTTTCCACCCCTAGCGCTCTCAGCCAATGGAAAGTGTGCATTCTATTGCCGAGGGGTGGAGTCAGAGGGGTTTTCATCACTGAATTTTCGTAGATTCGAGCAGTCCAGTGTCGATCATCTCTTAAAGAAGACTGCGTCATAAAGTTTGTTGCGCGGAAAAATTCGCGGGCAAGAACTTTCGGAGTGGTGAATATTTCGAAGAAAAAAGTGACGGAATCTGTTTTGCCACTAAACATTTGAACATTTACTAAGATGCACTGATACAAGAAAGGTTCTGAGAGATATTAGTGATGGCTGGCCCATACTTGTCACCGTTACCGGGTGATCTTCTTACTGAGTACATGTTTGGTCGTCGACGTCAGCGCCGGAATCGAACTACGTTTACACCGCAGCAGTTGAGCGAGCTCGAATCCTTGTTCCAAAAAACTCATTACCCAGACGTGTTTTTGAGAGAAGAAGTCGCGTTAAGAATCAGCCTCTCAGAAGCGAGGGTACAGGTAGGTTAACTTAATAATAATGTGAATAAAGCGTAAAAAACCCTATATATTAATAACAATATATTTTTAAGCAGTTGAGATAATTCTAAGTTGTTAAAGTTGCCTTAACTAACCTTGTTGTACATGATAATTGTAACAGGAAACATTTGAAGAAAAATTTAAAAATGTTCAATCTCCTTTAAGAAACATAACTATGTAATAATATTATTATCAATATTATTATTAGTTTCGAAAGGATAGAGAGAAGAAAAGGGTATTATTTATGAAAAGGCCTTTGAGGTTGTATTTTCTTTCAAAATTATTTTCTACTTTATGTTCTTTCGAAAAATATTGGTTCTGGCCATGATTCACGGCTTGCTCGTAGACCATAGTCAGAATTTATGGACTGTATATGACTTTACGATTATTTTATTGTTCACTATTTTTTGATACAAGTCTGTGTAGTCCATTTTTTGTTAAACAGTCACTCCTGCAATCAAATAAAGTAGACGTTCTATCGGAAGTCGAAACAACGATTGCTTTAAACATGCAATTTTACCTCCTGTAGAAGTTGGGCAAATATAGGTACCTGATAACATTCGCCAAATGAAGATGCAACATTAATGCTTGTGTAGATCAGAAAAACATGCAGCAGAGCAGCATTCCTTTCTCTGAACTACAAATAATTATAATTGTTATAATTTTCCTTATAACTACAAGTTTAAAATTTCAGGTTTGGTTCCAAAATCGACGAGCTAAGTGGCGCAAACAGGCGCGTCTTCAACTGCTACAAGATGCCTGGAGAATGCGCTGTCTGGGTTTAGGCACACCGCCTTTGGGAATGCCTGGTTAGTATCTTGAATATTTCTTGGTCTTGGTTTAGGAGAAGGCGTTGATGAAGGAAACGACATCTGGACGTACACTATTTTTCGAAGACCCAATCAAGTGAAGATTGGCCCAGAGACAACAAATACAAGGCAATTCCTATTTTATGTAAGCATCCGACATCTTCAATGCTGGTTCATATTCAAACGGTATTTGTTGAAATTTGTTATTAAACGAGCTGTACCCACGACTTCCTCCGGTGATGATTGACATAAATTGATGTGACTTCTTTATTTGCTAATCGATTTAAATGAAAGAAGACACTAAATCTTAAGTGAAGCCCATCACAATATAATCTAAAATAAAATATAAAACAATAAAACTATAGAACTGAAAAAAATATAAAACTGAATTAAAATCGGCTGAGCCGTTTCTGAGATTAGCGTGTAAAAACATACAGAAAAAGGAAAAAAAAAATATTTTGGGTTCTCTTGCAATAAATATAAAAGCATCCGATTCTGAATTTTTAAATATATATGCCATGTACAGACAGCGATCAGTTACAGATTTATTATATGTATAGATCTGCTTCACTATGGGAGATGCTTTTCTTTAGAGAAAAAAATTACATACGAGTAATAAACATACACCCGCATGGTTTAAAGAAGATAATTGTCAGAAATAATAATTGTATCTTTTTCTATAAGTAATAGGATGTTTAGATATTTTTTTGTATGTAGTTCTGCAATCAATTTTTCCTCGTTCTTTCATGATTTTCGGCTTGTCTTCCACCTTTTTAGCCAGTCCATATTACACACTATGTAGATCGGTTCATGGCTACTTATAAACTTTCCACCTCGACTCGACCTGCCCAAAGGAACTTTTAATTTTGTACAATACCATCGACACTTATAGACACAAGTATCTCTTGATAATATCAAATTGCTTCTTTCTTCTTTTGAACAGGTCTTGTTTTAAACCTTGAAAACCTTAGTCGAAGTACTTAAAACATGGAGAGTTGGAAACTTTTTAGAGGTGGGAGATATATAGTTCGACCGGGGAGGAATCACAACTGCCCTCATAACCCGCCGTAAAACATTACTTGTTTTTCGGTTGGAGAGTTGCGTTTGTGTCTACACTTTTAAGCGAGGCGACCATCTTAGCTCTCGGGCGTATCAACGCATCTACGTTCGAGGTCGGAAGGCTTTCGGTAGTATTTGTGGTTGTACGTGGATGTATAGACAGCCCATAGGGGCTGCGACTACTTAACATCAGGTGGTTCGCATGCTCGTGTGTTATTCTTCTCACATAAAAAAAAACTGCGGTTCAATTTCACTTCGGTCTCCAAAACATATGATACGAATATATTTAATACAGAGCATAGTGTAATTCTTTTAGATGGAAATTAAATGCGGAGATTTTTTTTCGTTTAGGAGATTATTAGCTTTTTCTAAAAATAGTCACTATAAATTCTGTACTCTGTTTTTCTTACGTGTTATTTTCTCAACTTTGCTTTGGTTATTTCATTGTATTTACAAAATATAAATATAGTATGTTTGCGATACATTTTGTATCGTATCACATTGAATAACATGTTCAATATATAATGAAACCTTTAACAAATTATTATACTATGATTTTCTTAATTATAATTCTAAATTGATTGTTATTATGGAATTTACCTTTATTTAAAAGTCGAGTCATTTCAATATCATGTTCATTCATAATGTAAACATATTTTTACTGAATACATCCTGCAAAAAATGAAAATAGTTTTTGATGTTTTTTTAATGTAAAGTCCTATTTAACATTATAATGTATCTATTTAATAACATTTGAAAAATATATGTATGACATATAATTTTCTATTTTAAGTATTATTGGAACCATGCCGCATGGGCTCGGACTCCCTTTAGATTATTTACGTTAGTTTTTATTATAAGTAGTTTTAAGAATTATAAGTAATTTCTTAGGATGTTAATATTCAGCAGTTAAATTATAGCAATAAAACGAATTTTAATTGACTGAGAATTTTAGTTCCAAATTTCAGGCTAAATACCAAACTGATATGTTAGTTAAAGCACTTTTATTTTTTTACAGGCCACACAAAACCGCCTGATTCT
Organism: Phocides pigmalion okeechobee; assembly: GCA_018251015.1. Classification (NCBI taxonomy): domain Eukaryota; kingdom Metazoa; phylum Arthropoda; class Insecta; order Lepidoptera; family Hesperiidae; genus Phocides; species Phocides pigmalion. Next base: position 11,173 of record DWON01007425.1, read on the forward strand.
TCACCAGAGGGCGGAGAATCGCCAACTGAAAAATCTTCACCAGAACCTCCGTCTATAGAAACTAATGGAGAATTAAAATCGCCTCGTCCCGATCCGTACCACCACAACGGAGCCATGTTGGAGTCGCATCCGATGCCACCGCCGGTCCACGACATACCACCACCAATGCCTTACGGCAATGACGACGGCCGAATGCTTCAACAACCAGCCTTCCCATTTCCCCCTCTACTCATGCCTCCACAAATGGACAACAACGAAATTGTGCCAACTGACTTGCGTATAATGTCGAAGAACACCAACCCATGCCACTGCGCAACTTCACAAGAAATTGAAGAACCGCAGAACTTGGCTTATCGTCCTCGACGAGAGAAAGAGATGAGTGACAGTGACAGCGATACAGAAATCGATCTAACGTCTCACTCTTCTAAAGACGACGATTTGCGCGAATCGGAACGGTTAGCTAACAGAATAGCAACGAGTATTTTCAGAAGTGACACGGTCCTCCACGATTTAGTGCCGAACGATCTCAGTTTAAACACGGCTAAGAACGTTGGAACGGAACGTAATCTAAGTAGGAATAACATGTCTATGTAATTTAGACCGTTAAATTACATCCTATGTAACTCCCTTTACTTTCTAGTCAAGTAACGAATCGTCTCATAGAGACCTAGAGGCTTTACACAATATTTGTTGTATTTTAATCATTAGTATTCGTATCCTGTATTAGAATGCATACAAAAAGTCGATATAATAGTTCTATATATAAAGTAATTATATTCATAGCTTCAGATTTTTTTGTCACATACACTTAATACTTTTTACATATAATATACTAATAATTTACCTTTGTAAGATTTGAAGCTTTAAAACCTTCAAAGATATAAGCTCATTGTATCTTTGGCTAAGCCCCTTTTTTCATCTTAGACAACCTTTCTCCAATTCGATCCCATTGCTTCCCTACGTACTAGCTTTTACCCGTGGTATTGCTACGACTTGCACAGAATTCAATTTTGCAGTTAAGTTATATAAATCATGTAGCTCTACAAATATAAAAAAGGGAAATTACACAAATCTTCATTTTCTACTTTTTTCTGTTTTGGGGTGGAATTTACTAAATTCCTTTCATATGCTCACTTTCGCTATATGAAGAAAACTATCTGTAAAATTGCAAGATTCTAAATACAGTGGTTTCGGCTGTGCATTGAGATCGAGGTATCAGTTACCTTAGTCTTTTACAATACTTTATTTTTCAATACAAAAAAATCCTGAAAATTCGGTGTTGAAAAGTTAATATTTAAACAGTTTAAATAAAGGCGCTTCCAATTTTTGTCTACATAGGAATAGCTAACATCTAAATCCCCAAATAAGTGAGTACAAAAATCATTCATTGGAGGGGCTGTCGTATAGAGCGAGAGAACTGCGTATATATTTATTTATATTGTCATGATACCTTTATTTAATGCTTCATTTTTTTTATTGCGAAAGTGTAAGAAACGGGCATGCGGGCCACCTGGTGTTAAGTGGTCCCTGCAGCCCATGGACAACTACCTCCAATCTCAAATAGAACAGAACAGAAGTTCTATTTGAGGATGGACGCGGATGCGTTCCTACTCTTAACGACTAAGATGGTCGCCTCCAATAATGTGTATTCGGCAACCACACCCCTCCAACCGAAACACAATACATGAAGAACATGTTGCTTTACGGCGGGTTATGAGGGTGGCGGCGGTGCCGCCCCGGGCGAGCTCTAACGGCTCTACCACCTT
>DWON01007426.1:0-12937 GCA_018251015.1 Phocides pigmalion okeechobee
GTGGCAAGTGGCGAGTGACTTGAGTCTTTAAGTTTGCTAATATTAGTTCTGCAGAACCTCCATAGACTAACTACATTTAAGAAAAAACATTATTTTAACTCATCTAACGTAAATGTTGCAGTAATGTTGCTTAACTATTTAATACTGTATTTTCTATGGAATGTTGTTAATCCACATTCCTTGAATATTTACGTTGTTGAATTACATATATTACGTACTTGTGTTGTAAACCTAGGTAATAAGTAGGTAATATATGAAAACGCATTGTTTTACTTTGCTAGTGAATTACAATATAAGGTTAGATGCCTGGTAGGAACTGTATAGTATATTATTGAAAGAAATATTGCTTAAAAAGATTGGTTGTTTTAATAATTATTATTTGTGATATTTGCTCAGTTTTACCAATTAGCGTGATAGCCTGTAACGAAATCAGTACTATTGAAACACTGCGTTAAAAATTTGAGAGATTATGTTGTCTCTCACAAGGAAAATAGGGTAGTTGCTAAAAATAAGGTAGATGGGAAAAAGATGTTGTCATCGAAAATGACGACATAACCTGGTCTCCCCACCTGCCTATTTCGTTTTACCTGAACTTATTATAAAAAGAGATTGTAGTTCTAGCTGGTTACGCATTATATTCGGATGTGTCGCGGTATACGAACAGCTCTCTGTTTCAATAGACTAGTAAGTCCTAGCACTTTCTATTGTCATTTGGAAATATTATTGCTATTATGATTGTAACACTAGATTGTCGTAATTGTTTAATGGAATAAGTCGCTAACTATATATTTGGTTAAATCCATGCAGTATCCCTTGTGGTGCCCGAAGCGTCCCCTATATTTCTATATGTGCTTTGTTCTCTGTATAATCTTATAATTACTATATTGCCAATATTTTGAACCAGTTGCATGGCTCGTGGTCACAGCAAAACTCATGATGATGTAAGATGTATAAATTCCGCAATAATATTGGCTTAAAATAATATGTTAAATCAACATAACATCGAATACCTTAAAATTTATAATAGAAGATTGAACTAAACAATCTACAGGGAGTCTGTTACCATGCGGCATGGGGCCAAGAACGCAAACCGCATTCCCGTGCTGAATAGCGACTGTGATAGAGAATTTTAAACTGATATTATCGTGTAATTTAAACATTATGTTATATAATGGGTACTCACGATTAACGCTTTTTAATTGCCGATATTTCGAACCTGTTTATCTAAATCACAAATAGTGCAAAGTCCACTGTGTAAAGATACAATTAGTGTTGTGTCGTGATATGGAAAAACGAACTGGACGTAAGGTAGATAGATTAAAACAGTTTCTCTCCGCCACCGCAGTTTCGCCGTCACCACGAGCCGTACAACTGGTTCGAAATATCCGCAATTAAAAAACGTTAATAGTGTTATATATCATAACATGACAGAGAATCAAAGCAAAGCTAAGTTTTTAATAACATCTCTGTGCTGAGGTAGTCTGTGATGGACCGGTCAGAGGTGCCGTTACGCGTCCGATCAGGTGCCACGGGTCACTTCTCTACGGTTGGCATACAATGCCGTTGTGGTTACTTTATACATTCCACGGGCCTTACTGATGGATTTCATGAATTGTTGTTTTTGTAAAATTCACTAAAATTACATTTGCCAATATATTTTTATATGAGCGATATTGAGAACGAAAGTTGGAAAGATTACATTAAGTAGGGTGCAAAATTTCTCTAGTTTCCATCACAATCAACAACAATTATCTATTATCACAGTTTTAGTTGAATGTAAATGTAATAAGCATTTGTAAAACTGTAATTGAAAATAAATTATCTTTGTACTTAAAGGCGGTACACGTGTACGCAAGTGTTACTTATTAGTTATATTATCGCTCGTTAGGACAATTTTCAGGCTGAAAATATAACGTAGGTATAAATTACTTTCACTTCCAACTTTCTTCCCTGGTTTATTACGTAAGGCGTAACTATAATTGGGTGGCGCAATCATCGTGCCGGTCCGCCATGTAAAGGGCCCCGTGTTCGATTCCCGGCCATATAGAGATGAACTTATATTTCTGTTTTGGGTCATGATACTTGTGTAGGTACTTATCTTTGCACTTACCACGTGTGTCCATGAAACCTACGATACAGGGGATCCTAGTGTGTGACTATGAGTTTAGAAAGAGCTTGTTTATGTTTGACTACTATTACATAAAAGTGAAATTATGTCAATTTATTTTCTTTTTACGTCTTTGTAACCTAAGTGCTTGTAACTCTGGTCTGTTTGTGGGCTATATATCATCGTGCTATTACCTTCAAACTGAGTAATAACGAGTAATAATTACAGACTTTTCTAAGCAATGTGCTATAACTAATATATTGCTGTGTATTTATAACAGGCGTTTCATCGTATATGTATTTTGGAGCCAAAACCGCAAGTAAATTTTTGTAATATGTATTATGAACAAGCCACACGTATTGCATTAATTAGTACTTATTTTCGAAAACGAAGCAGTAAATAAGCGTGCGTGAACCTGATGGGAAGTGATCACTGTCGTTCAAGAACATGTGACTGACTCAATGACTTAACTGTAAGAATCTTCCCTGTACTTTTATTATATAAAGACGATTGGTTTTTTAAATTAGAATCCAAAAGCAAACAAAAAGGTTGATTATGCCAGCCGCTCTATATACTTTCGTGTGTGAAGGTGAAATTAACTGTTGTATCTAAATAATTTAATATTAACAGTCGTTTACTTTCGAAGTGATTTTTCGCTTAACCAAGATTCGAATTTAAGTAGCTATTTAACGTAATAACCTACTGAAGTCGATCATTGAAGCGGTGTTACTCCATTTTTCCAGGTCACAGCGTCTCTATAAATCAATAACTATATCTTTTCAGGGTACGGGGATACATCATCTCCGGTGTTACCTTACGGTGTTACCTCTCTGGTAAAAATATGGTTATAGCAGCAATAGTATCTATAAAATAAATTAATGCAGAAATAGATTTTTCTTTATTATTTGTTGACATCTAAAGGTTTATTAATTGGTTTTTTGTTTTATTGCCTAAGACCACGAATGTAAAGCCGGCCGTGGTGGGTTTGATTTTCACAAGTGCCGAGACAAGTAATGGGTTGTCCATAAACGCGAGTGACCGATTTCCGTCAGGTGGCTCATTTTTCGCTTAGTTAATTTATAAGAAAAATACAAGTCTACATAGTTGATTCGTGTAACATTTGAAATAAATGTGTTATTTACCGCTTTTGTCACTGAATTTAAAATAATTTCCATGTTCTTATTTTAACTAGTGTCTTTTATGTAAAGTGCAAACCACGTTAGAAATTAATTATGTTAATAATTAAAACATAACAAAGTTTCATCTTATACTAGTACACCTTCATTGACAGAACTGAAGTTAATTATTTATTTCAATAAATCAATAAAGTTCTGTTTAACGGGATGTCAAATTTGAATGAAGGAAATCGTTGTAATACGGGTTACAACATCACACATCCAAAGATCACATCATCCAACGATTACACATTGTCTGTTTATGAAACTGGTACACTTGTCTTATTCGACGTATTTCCGAAGTCTTTACACGGCTCTGTCACGCCTTTTTCTTCCGATTGAATTGCACAAGAATAATCCGAAGATAACTGCCACGAGCTGAAAATAAGTAATGAAATTAACAACACATAGTAAAGCAACAAGCGGTTTTATACCAGTAGGTATCAAAGGTAGCTAACGAGGATGTAATGTACATTTTTATATATTAGCCTATTAAAAAGGCAGACAGGCCATCGGATGGAAAGCAATCAACGTCGCCTATGGACACTAAAGTCGTTGCCAATGATCTGATGTCAAATTTAACAAATGAGTACACTTTCATTGTGATAAGTGTTCACTGCAGCCCATGGACAATCACATCCAATCTCAAATATAACAAAAGTTCGATTTAAGGATGGACGCAGATGCGTTCCTACTCTTGAGGACTAAGATGGTCGCCTTCAATAATGTGTATCCGGCAACCACAACTCCCCAACATAATACATGAAGAACATATTGCTTTACGGCGAGTTATGAGGTGGTGTCGCCCTAGGCGAGCTCTAACGGCCCTACCACCTGATAAATATAAACGAGACAACAACCTCAACCTCAAATATAATAAAAATCATATGAAATGTAGATCATAGATGCGTTGCTAATTGTCTTAAAACAAGTGAGATTGTTATATATTTTGAGGCGGAGTTAAGCAAATTTACAAATGTGAGTTACCTCAAAAAGAATAACGACAATAATGACGCCGCCGATGGCTCCACCAAACGATTCGAAGTAGCCACTGATGCGGTTGTTGCAACCCATGTAGGCATCCATCCGGCTGCACGTGTTGTCCGGCTGGGGCGTCGCGCAGCATGACATGGGCAGAGCCGGCAAGATCCCAGTATACGCGTCCGGACCCGTTGTACCACAGCATCGGAACTGGAAAATATACGAGTTGTATATAACATATGGACACATGTAGTGGACTAAATTAAACTACAGAATTCTGTAACAAAAATGTCGTATTAGAGCCAGTTCAAGAAACCGTGAAGAGTTTTCGGCTTAAAAGGCTTGGACACTTTATGGAGCAAAATAGGAACTTGAATATATATATGTTGGACGAAACAAACTTAAAATTCTAACGGACGGAAATATATTTGCCGTGTGTTCGGAGACAGTCTCACTTTTGGGCTTCACATTATCTAATGTTATCTTCTTGGAACTTTTACTAGTATTGTAGCACTTTGTACAGGTATACTCATGACATATATCATAAGTTACCGTTAATAGTGATTGGTCGTATTGCGATAGTTTACATATAAACTAGTTTAATACCCAAAAGAGGAACATTATTTTGTCGCTTAGTGCGCCAACATATGTAGATGTGCCAGTCGTAAGCCCATTTTTTCTTAAATCGTGATTTAAGTAACTAATTACATTTTTTATAAATCTATATATTTATAGGAGATTCCGGTTTTGAACTCACTCATCACGATATCTCTGATTGATTTTAATTGGTTTACAATCATATAAATTATGTCAATTTAAGTAACGCGTATAAGTATATGAGAACTTTTAGCTGTTAGAAAATCTGCAAAAATGCGAAATTTTAAACCTAAGTAAACGGAGTCACGGGCACAGCTACTTACTGAATAAAAGAAGTTTAATAGAGGCAAAACTTACAGCAGCTTCCATGACGTGGAAAGCATTTCTCATAGTGGTATTATTGAAGGCTACACCGATCCAGTGCTCAACAAGATCGTAAATATTACTGAGCCCCTGGAATAGCACGATTGCTAGGTACAGCTTTCCCGCCGCCAACAGCATGAGGATTATTGAGTACTGGAACATAAAGTATTATACATTAATATCTTCAAGTGGACTTGAATTTCGTCCATTACGCCTTTCGAAAATTCTAGGCTCTCCAACGTGTCCATGTAAGGCAACAAATATGAGTCAGATTTTGGTATAAATAATATTGAAGCAGTTATTCAAATCTTTTGAGAAACAGTCGACTAATCGTAGATTATTAGAAGTTCTCATTTTGAGGATTTTAGGAACTTGATGTCTATCAATCTGTTTAGATTTGAACATTTTTAGCTACCTAATACCATACCAGTAGCACAAATACGTAAAGTATAGTCTTGTTAGTGTAAAGCAATGTTAATGGAAGCAAATCTGTATGAATTTATAAAACTATTGATTTATAAAGGAAATTTAAATTAGTTATTAAACAAACATTGCGTAAAAAGGCGTATTTAAAATCAATGATAAAATATGGTCTGAAACGACTCCAGCTCTACGTGCGCCATTAATTTAAGTTAATATTTGTAAATTACATTTTACAAGATGGAAAAGATGTGTGTTTTGGAGTTTCTTTAGCCGACTCTTCTCCAAAACAAAACACCTTACTAGTTGGTGGTAGTTTAATGACTTTCAAAAAGAGTTTTGTAAAGAATCTACTTTGAATAAAAATCTTTTGATTTTGATTTTGATTGAACGACCGTAAGTAAAATGTTATTACCATCAAGAGGAAACATTTGCTCTGCCTGATGGCGCCGCAGCAACCAAAGAACGCGATGAAGAAAGTAACAGCTCCTAATACGATCACGGAAATAGGGATCGCGCGGACTGGTGTCTGCTGCAGGATCTCGATGTCGCTCAACTTGACTAGCACGGCGATCCCCAGCCCAATGAGGGTGATCCCTGCCAACTGGGTCAAAACACAATTTCTGTTCAGATTGGTTACAGATATCAGCGGCAGCAACCTGAAATTGAAATAGCAAACGAACGTGTAATATATCTTCCACTAGCTATTATAAAAAACTAGTGTACAATTACCTGTAATTAAGTGGTCACTACAGTGCTATTTCTAAAACATATAAATAGGCACGGTGACGATGCCATGATGATGACAAGCGTCAAGAAGTTCCACCATTTCATACATTTTTAAGCAAATATTTTATTTATAACATATACTCTAGTAACTTTTAAGGACAGTAAGAAACGTTGTGATGTGCAAGTAACTTTTTTTATATTAGATGAATACCAAAGGAGACTTCAGACCACTTGATATTCACTAGTCGCTGCAGCGTATGCTACATCTAACCTCAAACACGGCTGAAGTCCTATTTATGGTTGTATTAACGCGTCGTTACTTTTGAGGACTGAGATGGTAGCTCCGCTTGCTTCAAGGCATAAGCCTGACAGTGATATCTCCCCAAGCAAAGTACAATCTACTACCTATTCAGCTAGTGTTTGGCTTGATGTGGAAATGTGTCAGAGCTAACCCAGTTATGAGGGAAACCTGTACTCAGATAAAACGCCAAACGTTTAGGTTTATGGATGTGCTTACTAATAGATAAGTTAAGAAGCCCTTATCCTTATCACCTGTATTTTATCAAATTTCCTATAAACATGACATTTATGAAAAATATATTTCGTTATTTTTCTATAGAACAAGTGAGTCATACTTATCACAATGTAATTAACAAACTAGGTGTGTTGGTTGGAGTATTAAATAATAATAAATAATAATTAAGTGATTGTTTCACTAATCTTATTCTCTGGATTAGAATATGTATCTAATCTTATATTCTTATTTGACTTGGTACATATATCGATTGCTAGATACGTCTACAGAATCCTTGGCACCGACACCATTTTTTTTCAAACAGCTTATCATAATCCATAAATGCTTTACTGTAAATTAATTAAAATTTTCCAATAATTATGCCCACGTTTCATCGATCGGTGAAAAGAGGGCTGGTTTATATGTCGCACGGAGAATTGCGATCACTATTCAGCGCGGAAATGAGGCCAGTGTTCTTGGCTCCCTACTTCAAGGGCACGGACTCCATTCAGATTTTAGGGTATCAGTTTAGGTTAAGCTGTAACAGATCAAAAGTCCGTGCCGCGCTGGCCATCGATGTTTTCCCGTTACATCATTATATTAATTTTTATAAATTCATTTATCGGTGTTATGTAAAATGATCAATGTAGAGTCGCGCGGCCTCTATCCCGGGTAGTATTCGACCCCTTCGAGCAAAAGCCTGGGTAAAGAGGGAACCCTCGAAGCCCGAATAATCCCTACCTCTCTCCTCCCTCGCGTTGTGTATGACGTCCCTCTATTGATTGAATAGATCAATAAATAAATTTTATGGTATTCCGTATTAGATTTGTAGTTATTATTATTATAAATAGATATACCTATACCAAGAAAAGATAATACAGACATATAAAATGCAAATAACATTCATAACTAATATTTCTATTTAATGTTCGTATATAGTCGTTGGATTACCAGGCTTAGATTAAATCCAATTAGTCATTTTGAATCGGAAATCAATAACATTTTAGTACTTATATTTTACAAGCTTTATTTATAAATTACATATGGGGGAGAAAAATTTACAAAACAATTTAAAATTTGTGAACTTTGTTTTCTCATTTACCAAATATTGAGACATGACTAACAATAAGTTTGGTAGTTTGAAAATGTATAATGTAAATAGAACTCTTATATAGGAGAGGCGTACATTCTAAAGTGGTACTTTATTGTATTCAGTGACGAATTTTGGGATAGCAGAAACTTAGACAACTTCCACGCCACACAAGTATTCAATATCGTATTAATTGATATAAAAAGGACACTGTAGTCATGGGAAAATCTCAGTTGTGGATCTGGGTTAGTCAGGGGAAATTTCATTGATGGGTGTGATTAAAAAACACGTTACTTAATCCATCAAAAGAGAAAAGGCAATGTATACGACACTGAAACGAAGGTCGTGAACGCATTTAGAAAAAAAGTTCGTTACCAGAAAAATATCTATTGTTGGTATATTGAAATATATCAGGTGATTGAATTATAGTTCGACCAGAGAGCAACCGCAGACACTCTCATAATCTGCCGTAAAACAATTCTTTATTTCGGTTGGATAGAGCGGTGCAGTTGCCGGCTACACTTACTAGTGAGGCGAACCTCTTTGTCCTTATGAGTAGCAACGTATCTATGTACGACGTCGGACAGTACTTTACTTCTATTTGAGATTGGACGCAGTTGTCCGTTGGCTGCAGAGACTATTTAACATCATGTGGCCTACATCCTCTTTTAAAATAGCAATTTTACTTTATAAATAAACAACTGAAGGTAAATTGAAGTTTGAATGCAATTACCTAATAAAACTAAAATTATTTGAAATGATTGTTTGCAAAAGGCAAATTACACTCGTATAGAAGTAATCTATAGATTTTCAAACTACTAATGTTACCGTCTTATACCCGTTGTTACTTCGAAATACGGTAATTTCAAATCTCATAAGTTTTAAAACGTTTTTTATTACAATTCTATTTGAACACTGGTAGTGATAAAAAGTAATAATAAAAAATGATATTATTACTTACTTTACAACATTATGAAGTAAATAGTAGATAATCATTATTGAATTTGTTAGAACAATAAAGACTTTGTTCTTATACATTTTGTTAGAATAATAGCTAGATATCTCTTGGTAAGTAGTCCTCTAAAATTCAACTGAGATAGAGCCTAGACATTGCATTACCTACTTACTGTCCATATTCATAACTATAAAGAATATAGTAAAAGTACTCACGCAAAACAGTAAATTAGCGACGAAGAGAATATATCTCACGATATTTGAAACACAACCCATTTTCAGAGATTATCCACAAACTTTCCGACGTAAACACATTGATCCGTGCGTGAGGCGACTCGCCTTTTAGTGTAATAACAGATACACGTACCTATATACAATACCTATAAATATAAATGCGATAACAATGAGTAAAAATATTGATAAGCCAAAGCAACGTTATATTAGTTGAAGTAATTTGGTAATGACGATGTAACTATGACATCATTGCACTTTAAGGGACTGTTTTAAAAGAGCTTTTGGTTGGAGATGCCAAGTGTGAGGTAACGAAATTAAAATAGTGCTATTGTTCGATATCATACTAAAAATATTTTTGTATTTTGATGTAACAACATTATTCTGGCACGAATTACCTAAACACGATAAAATAATTATGTTAAACTTAATTAACTAACAACTTTAGTTTTATTTTGATTTTATGATGTGATAAAAAATAAAAAGGAAATCGAAATTTAAATTAAGATAGCCTTTTAGGTGGAAGACATTTTTTGTCGTTTGAAACTGCACAACCGGCCTCGTCCAACATTATAACGGTTGTTGGTTATTCGAAAGACGTTTTTTTGTCACGCTGATGGTAGATGTTTAGATGTATTCATACTACCCCGGGTTGCACCAAGTCTACAACTGACTACGCTGGAATGTCCAACTACCCAGAATTGGACAATATGTCTCACACAAACTCGCCGCCGATGGAATACCACAGCATGAACTCCCATAAATGGTGATGTCCTGGTTTCCTGACAATTTTATGTAATAAATTGACGCACAGCATTACTTCGATTAAGCAGTCGAACACGTCACAGTCGACAAAGTCTTCTCACTGGATGCACTGGTTTATATATAAAATGCACGTCTTTTTCTTCCACTGAAGGGCCCCATTTGATGCGGTAGCGGAAACCATTGCGAATTGTAAGCAATCAGTGATAGATAGAAATGTTCGACTTCTTTAAGTATTGAAGGCGGGAGACTTAAATCTAAAACCATTTTTTTGCGCGCATTAGAAATTATTTATAACTGGTTTTAAGAATGAAGGAAAACATGGCGGAAAAATTGATTGCTTGAGAATTCTCCATAAAGTTCTCAAAGGTGTGTGAGACTTCACAATTCACCAGTCCACCACTCCATCACTTGGGTAGTATACTTACCAGTCCACCACTTGTGTAGTATATTGTAGCGTATTGGTGCCACTGCACCACTGCTTTATTCTGCTTTCAAGGATGTTGTACTGCAGATTCAGTTTTACGAGGTGTTCCATCCTTGTCTTGACAAGTAAATTGACATGTGTAGTAATAATGATTTTTTTTATGTGAGATGAATAGCAAACAAGCATGCAAACCACCTGATGTTAAGTAGTTGCAGCCCATAGATATCCACGTACAACCACAAACACGACCGAAATCATATCTGAACTCGAACGTGGATACGTTGCTACTCCTAAGTACTAAGATGGTCCTCTCTTTTCAAAATATAGCCGGCAACCGCACCTGTCCAACCGAAACACAAGTAATGCTTTACGGCGGATTATGAAGGCGGTGGGAGTACCTCCCCGGTCGGACTGTAGTTCTCCGACCTTTAAGCCTAACCTAACTTGGCCGAACTCTAGTGGTTTTACGTGCATTTTTTTTTTCTGAGGGTACAATAATCAGTTGTTCCTGGTTGTCTTCAATAAACAGCAATCTAAATCTTATCGAAGCATTAGGAGCGGTTCGCGTATATCCCACAAATGGGTTGGCTGTTAACCTGTATATTCTTCAATAAGCATTAAAGCAGCATGGTACAGAACGCACGCACGCACGCATTCTCACACACAGCTGAATTTATACATTTTACTATATAACCATTTCGAATCATTTGCAGGGCTCGTGGTCAGATATCACATGGCACGTGACCATGCAACTGATTCGAGATATCGCCAATCAAAAATCGTTAATCGTGAGTACATAGTAAAATTATCACATTAGTCATTATGCAAAAAGATGCGTTGCAACTCCTCAAGATTGAGATGGTTGCATCCTGGATGCATATCATGGATTGACTAAAAGTAATAGACTGAGACTTTGAAGTATACTGAGGTGAAACTTTTTCTATGTCCCACTGCTGGGCACTGGCTTCGTCTAGAGGTCAATCCACTAAGCGTCATATAACAGCAGTTCCAGTGCGGATTGTTATACAGAGATACGAGTCCGATACAGTTATACGGTTATCCCGTGTCAGAAGTTTTAAAATACATACTTAATAAACCCTACGAGTTTGTGGGGATTATTGAGATTATAAGCAATACAGACAGCTTAGTTCCCTTAAACCTTGCATGTGATTATACATTTGTCAAATGGAAAAAGAAGTAAATTTCGCTATACTGACAAAATGCCAAATTATATTGTTATTTTGCAATATTGTGCCGTGTGACAGAATTGTGTAAAAATTCATTTTATTCTTCTGGCTTCTTCTTCTTCTTCTAGCCGTACCCGACGCTGCCTTGTTTATATTATATTGATTAAGACAAATTCAATGAACTTGTCTTTTAATGTTTTTATTAAAATAGTAGCTGCTACCTGCGACTTTTTGTGTTTTTCGAATTTTCTGTTGCAAAAAGCGGTTCTCATATCTACAAAACGGTAACATTTAAATTGACAAAGTTTTTTTTATAAATAGATCGGTTGAAATGAAACAAACACAAAATGATAACTAAAGTTTATTGCCACACAGTTTTGACTGCACCGAAATAGATTAAGCCATTTCTGAGAATGTGGCGGACCAACATACAGATAAAAAGATAAACAGACAAAAAACCCAACGGTTATTGTTTTGGGTTTCATTGCGTAAATATGCCCCGTAATTTTTTTTTTCATATATTTCCATGTACAGACAGTGATTAGTTATAATTTTATTTGTATACAAGAAAAGGAAGGAACCGACGCTAGTAAAGCCGATACACCGGGCAAGGAATTACAAAGCAGTAATATAATTACGTAGGTGTTATCGTATTTATACTTATCTTCCAGTAACCGCAGGGAATTACCTGTGCACTTAAAAATTTCATATCAAACGTCAGACGACACGGCCGCCAACAATTAATAAAGATAAAACTGGACCAAACCTTATTGCAATGTATTAAAGACTATAATCGCAAGTTTTCTAAACGATATAAAACCAGGCTCCTCATTTGTCATAATACTATTGCCGACTGTGACGTGATAGTAGATTGTCAGACGATAAGTCTTAGATTTATAGCTGACTTTATACCTTAAGTATGAAAGCAGCCGTCTTATTAAAAATAGTCCCTGTATTTAATCAATTTCGTTCTTTTCCACCTTTAACAAATAAATATTAAGGATTATGATTAACCTAATAATCTTAAAATATACTCAGGTGAAGAAAATATGCCCCAGAAACATGTTTTGAATTCGTACATTTACGTCCCCTCCAAAGGACTGCCACCTTGTCGTGGGGGGACTAGCGGATCCCGTTAATCCCCTTGGTCAGGCCAGGGGGGACAGATTTGACTAAGACCAGTCCACGAGGTTGGTCCGACGAAACTGCTCCTATTGAGGAGCGGGTTCGCCGCGCGACGGTGACTGTGGTTACGGTCACATCGGGCGGGTAGGTTAAGGATCACTTGAGGGCTAAGATGGTCGGCTCCAATAATGTGTATCGGGCAACCACACATCCCCAACTGAAACACAATACATGAACAACATGTTGCTTTACGGCGGGTTATGAGGGTGGCGGTG
>DWON01007427.1:0-12933 GCA_018251015.1 Phocides pigmalion okeechobee
ACATGTTGCTTCACGGTGGGTTATGAGGGTGGCGGTGGTGCCGCCCCGGGCGAGCTCTAACGGCTCTACCACCTTTAGCATTTATTAAAAAATATGAGACTATAATAATGTCCTATAGTAACATAGAAGTAATAGAATTTAACCGTGCTGAAAGCGTGTTAAACAAAAAGGTATTCAAATGTATGAGACTAAAATGGTAATAATAAAGAAATGAAAATATTAAAACAGAATTTTCATTTTTATGAAATTTTAAATAATTTGACTTGCAAATAGAATTCACAGCTACCGTAAAGACAGAGAATCACACTTTTCTTTTACTGCGCAGTAAAAGTGAAATCGTCATAATTTGTCATGTTCAATTTAATACCTACATTTAATTTTGAAGCTCCGAGCGAAAACCTTCACATAAAAACAAAATTATAATTGCTCGGTGTCTACAAACTGTATTTTATTCATTTACTTATAGTTAGCTAGAACGGATATTAAGTCCAATCACACTACCTAGCTCAGACACATGACAGATCAAAACAAAAAAAAACAAAATTAAATTTAAAACATCATAAAAATAATTACAATTATAATTATTTTAGTAACAATAATAATAACTGTAGATATATAAGTAACACTATTATAGTAAGAAAGGCTTTACATATAATTTACATGTTAATTCCAATAATGAAAAATTAAAACCACTTATAATAAAAGCCTCAACGCTCATGCGACACTTCGTCCGGAACGCCAGCCCCATTCCCGTATTGAATAGCAATTGTAATTCTCTACGCGAGATATGGACCAGGACTCCTTTCACGAGCGGCGTCGATCAAACGTGGGACTAATTGTAACATAGGAAGTAGGGGCTTTTATTAACACAATAGAACCTAAAACAATAGCTGTTACCATTTTTGTCGGTTTGTCTGTGTTCGTACACAGTAATATTCGAAACAGCTTAGCTTATTATGATGCTGTTTTAACAATGTATTGCAGTCAGCCGGAGTTATTATTTCACGTTCATTTAATCTCTCTATAAAGTAATGACAATTTAGAAGTTGTGAGTGTAAACCTAATTTTTAATTTTTTTCCACTCGGTCAGCTTGTGCCTTTAGCGCATGTTAGCAATCAACAGTCAGCAACTTTATGCTTCAAATTCCTGCACGTAGAATTTTATGTACAGAAGCTTTACTGCAAATTACCTAGTGATTGACATCCATCTTCTACTTTCTATTTTCTTAGGAATTAAAGAAATAAAATCATGTTTTTTTCTGGTTAGGATATCTAGAAAGAGTTAAAAATTTAAACCCACGTAAAGTCGTGGGCAGTGGCTAGTTTCTAATAAAATACAATAAAACACAAATGGAAATAAGTGCTTTTATTCGTTAGTACATTTTCTCTTTAAATTATTTGAAAGCATTACTTTGTTATATGCAATGTCATTACATTTGTTAGGTAAAAACATAATATAATAATAAAATCTTGAAAGAACTATTATTATTATGAAAGAGAAAGAAACGGGCATGCAGTAAATATAGTTAATATTTAACATAATTTATATAATATTGATTATTCATTTGTGTTAAAAATAAAATTTGAGACAATTAATTATTTCAGAAGATATAAACACTGGCAGCCATTATGTCGGTTACTAATAAAATGATTGTGGAACTGTAGACAACACAGTATTCTTAAAGCGGCGTCCTTAATTAGTGTCGTCAATACAATAAAAAAATAAATAATTAAATTAATTAACGAATGAGCAAGGAGCGAATAAACGAACGAACAAGGAACGAATGAACGTTTGAGCGATGTAATAACTGAACGGATAAATGAAAGAAGGAGCAAATTAACGATTAAATGACTGATAGAAACGTACGAATGAATAAATTAATAGGAATATTTTTCTAGAAGGGATAACCTTAAGTGTAACGCTCAAGGTAACAAAACTGTTTGATTTTCGCAACACCTGCGCACTAAAGTACTTCGCAGAAAGTGGCAAAAATATAGTCTTTAAAGCAAAACAGCTTACATATTCCCCGTACGTTAATCTTGAAGCAGCAAGTGGTTTTCAACAAAAAGAACGTTTCACGCCGAGCGCCCGAACTCAGTACACTCGCGACCTAATTTAGAGAGCCCATAGTACGTGACTGCGGCGAATCGCACTTGTGGAGCGATTAGGACTTCGGTGAGCGTGTGCGAACACCTTTATTGATTCGTAATAGCCGAATTAGTGTTAAATTCTGAAGTTTCCATGCTGGCATATAATTCAGAATAATTCTTATTTACACTCTTATATAAAAGTAAAACGTGCCTTTGTTTGTTTGTCATTAATGCGAAAAATGTTATTTGAATCTACCTGAAATTTGATATAAAGATTGCCTGTATCTATAATCTCGATATTGATTGTGTATTGTCAAACAATATCGTCTTGGAACTAAGTAATTCCTAAAGTAATGTTTAATAGCAAATGGATTCTAATAAAAGGACGTTTCACACCGAGCGCCCGAACTCAGTACACTCGCGACCTAATTTAGAGAGCCCATAGTACGTGACTGCGGCGTATCGCACGTGTGGAGCGATTAGGACTTCGGTGAGCGTGTGCAAACACCTTTATTGATTAATATAGCCAAGTCAGTGTCAAATTCTGAAGTTTCCGTCCTAACATTTCCACTACATACACGATAAACTACACTCCTTAAGGTCTTCGCACATTACACCGACTCGACTCTAACTCAACTGACACTATAGCATTGAAAATTAAACTTTATGTCAAGTTACTTAAGAGTGAATTTGAACGCATGGACCACGTCGTACACACGTCGTATACCTAACTTACAAGTTGACAAATTCGCTCTTAAGTAACATGGCATAAAGCTTACATTTCAATGCACTATTCTGAGTTGAGTTGGAGTTGAGTCGGTGTAATATGCGAAGACCGTTATCCTTATTATTATATAAAAAGGAAACTTTGTCAGTTTGTTTCTTTAATGAGATTTTTTTTCAATTAATCTATCTCAAATTTTGTACACATAGCGTCCGTAGTTTCGATCTCGTTGTACGCTATACGCTAACTCGCTTTATCGATCATCGAGGTAACCATCTTAGTCCTTAGGAAAAGAATATATATTATATATATTTTTTTGTTATTTTTCTTGCGAAACAGTAAGAAACGGGCATGCAGGCCACCTGGTGTTAAGTGATCACCGCAGCCCATGGACAACCACGTCCAATCTCAAATAGAACATAAGTTTTATTTAAGGACGGACGCGGAAGCGTTCCTACTCTTGAGGACTAAGATGGTCGCCTCCAATAATGTGTATCCGGCAAACTTTAAAAGAATTGAACTATAAGTTAATGAGGTCATCTCTTAGTGTCTCTCTTAATGTATGATGGATTATTTACAGTACGAGGAACGCAATGTGCGGGTTGAATAACTTTACAACTCAGAATGAACACATTTATTACCCTTTTAACAAGTGTGTTAAAATATTTAACTAGCAAAAAATATTTTAGCAGCTTCTTATTCAAAGACTAACATGCGAGCGAGCATGCCACCAAATATTTATTTAGCGCTGCAGCTCATTCACAAAGGCTGCTTAGGCTTTACTTAAAACTGATAAAATATTTTTACAGCTGAAAAAAGTATTTTTATGCGATTATAAACTTATACGGAACCCTCGGTTAGTGGCAACATCAACAACCGCCTCCTTGCGTTACCAGGGAGCCTTGACAAATGTACCTAGCGCACATCAAAATTGTCTAACTCCTCCTTTGATTTTGTTATTCTTTGTAAGCATAATTATAAAGATAATACTAACTAATTGTTGAAATTCCAGAAAATGAAAATATCGGCGATTCTAGTCTTAATATGTTCAGTGAGTGCGGAGCGTACTCGAAGGGGTGTAGATGATAATAAACCTAATTTAGCGAAAGAGGAACAGCGATATGCTCCTGATTGGGGTGACTTGGATAACCGGCCCTTGCCTGAGTGGTATGATCGCGCCAAGATCGGCATCTTCGTCCACTGGGGCGTGTATTCTGTGCCAGGGTATGGCTCTGAATGGTTTTGGAATCAC
The DNA here is from genome assembly GCA_018251015.1 of Phocides pigmalion okeechobee. Classification (NCBI taxonomy): domain Eukaryota; kingdom Metazoa; phylum Arthropoda; class Insecta; order Lepidoptera; family Hesperiidae; genus Phocides; species Phocides pigmalion. The sequence continues at coordinate 4,068 of DWON01007427.1, forward strand.
TTGATTGGTAAATATCTTTATTTTCCTGGAACTTACAGCAATGTGTCTTGTACCTTATAATTTTGCGGTTGTCCTGTTGTGGTTGCCAGGTCTCTTACATATTACCTTCTTAGTTCTCCGGAGTCGCTAATTTAGTAAATAATAAGTAAAATACAAAGAAAACCAGGATGAAACCTACTATTAAATAAAATTACCATATTTACATTATACATTTCCTCTTCAGTATTCCGAGGATATTATTGTAGTTATTATTTCTGAGATGTTGATTTATAGTTAGAATTTACCTACTTTCTTACATAAAGAGTCAATTTTAATCCAAAATTTTACTTCCAGGTGGCGATAAAAAACTCAAGGAATTTATGGAACAGAACTATCCTCCCTGGTTCACGTATCAAGAGTTTGCTCCTATGTTCAGAGCCGAGTTCTTCGATCCCGATTTCTGGGCAGCCTTGTTTGAGAGAGCCGGCGCTAAGTAATGGTTTTGTCACTTTCGTACTAAATTAGGAACTTAGAAATGCATTTGAGATTAACATTAAGGACGTAAGAACTTTAAGGATTTGGTTACCGATGTATTACAAAGAAAATACATATGTTGGTATTTCATTACGCAACATAATTTGCGATAATAAAACCCTTTGACGAACAAAACTACTGTCATGATTCTCAAAATCAGCCGATTGAAGTGTTCATTCGAAAAAAAATGTTCAAATGGCGACCATAAGGAAATATAAGTGCTGGAAGTTGATCTCTTTATTTAAAAGTGGTAAAACTGTAGTACATCCGCGGAAGTATGTACCGTCATAATCCTCCAGGAATCAAGACACATGTTTCGGTTGAAGAGGTATCATTGCCACATACTTAGAAGCGACGTGACCATTATAAGCGATTACTATCTGTAACTTACCAAACCATACCAGACCATAGGCGATCGTAATGCTCTTTCTTAGAGGCAGATAGGATGCTACTCCTGACGAGGATGTATAGTTAATGGGATACCTCAAATAGGCATCACATTTTTAAACCTAAAGCCTAAGCTTATTTGTAACAATATTTATATACTCCAATAACATTTTTTTAGATACGTCGTTCTTACCACCAAGCACCACGATGGTTACATGCTGTATCCATCAAAGCGTTCCTTCAGTTGGAACTCTGTAGAGGTCGGTCCCAAGCGAGATTTGGTCGGAGATCTGGCCAAGTCCATCAGGAAGAGGAATATGAAATTTGGGGCGTACCATTCTTTATACGAATGGTTCAATCCGATATACTTGGAAGACAAAAATGCTCACTTCTTAACCCAGAAGTTTCCTAAACAGAAACTGTTGCCGGATATAAAACAGCTGATCAATGATTACAAGCCGTCGGTGTTGTGGGCGGATGGCGACTGGGAAGCCTATGATTCGTACTGGAATTCAACTGAACTGCTGGCGTGGTTGTACAACGACAGTCCGGTTAAAAACGAAATAGTCGTTAATGACAGATGGGGTGTCGGTTCCTACTGCCACCACGGCGACTTCTACAATTGCGCAGACGCGTATAATCCTGGTAATATTAAAATTCCTTTTTTATTAACCAAAGATATATTATTGTATATTATTTATTCTGTGATTTTCTAAAATATGCCTGATAACCTAGTATAATATTTAAAGATCGATTTATTTCTGTCTCTTTATAAACGTATTTTTTGTAATATTGAAGGATAATTATATGTGGTCCCTGCTGTCCATGGACAGTCATGTCTGCATGACACATTACATTGTGATTCATTAATGTCTTATCTTGTTTGATGTAATATTTCATTAATTAATACACTTCTAATAGACAAGTGTATTAGACCTCGACATAAAAATAGGAAAGATAATTTAAACAGAATTGTTTTGAGTACCAACTTTAAAAACACTCTCATAATGAAACACAAGAATTACATTACGGCGGAATATGAGGGGGGCATGGTACCTTTTGAATTTAACTATGCACCTTCCCATAATACGTTATTGTTGTAAGTATATAGTTAATGGTTGGTTTTTGTTGCTACTTTAGTAAATAATTATGTAAATAATAACATTTCTTTAGAAATGTTTATATAATACGGTCGTAATACGAACTAATTGTCTCCTAATGAATCATATCATTTTCTTTTTAAAGGTAAACTTCAACATCATAAATGGGAAAACGCATTTCCACTCGACTCAAAATCTTGGGGCTACAGAAGAAACATAGCGATATATGAAGTATTGAGCACCAACCTACTGATCAAGGAAGTTGTTACTACAGTAAGCTGTGGAGGTACATGAGGGTTTTTAAAGTTATTCAATCAACTAGCTAAGTGACCATTAGGTACTTGCCGTGGTTGGTAGCAACCAACTCCAAATAGAAGGAGCCTGCAATACCAAGTCGGCTAATCTATATACGACAGGATTCGGTAACTCAAAATAATACAGGCATCGGTTACTCAAAATAAGAAGGAAGTCGATAACTCCAAATATGACAGGAGTTTAAGTATCGCCCAGAAGGTTCCGGAATCGATCTCCGGCTAGGTTGTAACGGTAACGTCATCACGTCATACCGGCAAAGAAAAACGGCCACTACCGGTCACCAATCCAATTTTTAACCGCGCTCCTGTTGCTTAACTTTGTCTAAGGATTTACACAAATATTTAGTCTATACACGTTTTCCTTTACTCGTATATATTACAGAAAACATTTCTATTTTACCATCGATGTGTAATCAATAAACATATTTTACAGGCAATGTTTTAATCAACGTCGGCCCAACGAAGGAAGGCACAATAGCACCCATATTTCAAGAAAGGCTGGTTTCTCTTGGCGACTGGCTCTCTATAAATGGAGATGCGATATACGGAACTTCGCCTTGGTTCTACCAGAATGACTCCGAAAATAGTGATGTATGGTACACGTGTACCAAGACTCGGTACGATGATGTCCATCCCACAGCGGTTCCGCAGAGATCTGACATGGTTACGGCGATATATGCGATATTTGTCAAGTGGCCACTCAATAATATCCTTATAGTGAGAGACCTCTGGTCTTATCTACAAAGAGGCAATTATCAAATACAATTGATGGGCAATAATGAAACGAACATAAATGTAAGTTATTTAGGTTAAGTATCCACTTTTACACATATCATTGTTTGTAATAGCTCATAGGCATGTTAGACTGGACACTATATGATTGGTACTAATTTTAAACCTATTGTGTAATGATAAGAACTAATGTGCTATAATTAGTCTAGAAACTACAATTATGCTTTCAGTTCACTGAATTGTTAATTTATATATTATTCGTAGTAGAACTAGAGTTCAACCAGTGAGGTACCACCGCCGTCCTTGATAATGTACCGTTAAGCAGTTCTTGTGTTTCGGTTGGAGAGACGCGGTTGCCGGCTACGCAGTATGCCATTATTCTTTTCACTTTCAACAGTTTCTGTCCACTTTGTGGGGATAATCTTCTACTGTATGATATTGTGTGGTCGAGGATGATACTCACAAAGTATTCACCACAACAGCACCATTAATGTGTTTCAAAAGACCTCTACGTGTTGGACCTGTGTCGTAGGAAACATCTAGGACCCGTGAAAATAGATTTGAGATACAATAATAATAATAAAATGTATTGCCACACACAAAAAAGAAAAATATACGTGTATTATGCTCGAAAATAAATACTACTAATTCCTTCTATTTGTCTATACCCGAACAGATAATATATCAAATTTTCGTAATAAATGCTTAATTTTGTTTCAGTGGTCATATTCCAGCAACAGGGTCGTTATCCTGTTACCAAATAAATCGACGGTGAAGTCACAACATGCGTGGTCGTTGAAAATTTTTCTTAAATAGCCATTGTCATAGACATTACATATAAAATTATTTTAATATTTAGTATATAACTTATCTCTATGGATTACTCACGAACACAAGTGTATTTACATGTGGAAACAAAGTCTGTGTATTCGTAACTATTATCGGATGCTAAAAAATACATTATTTTTGTGAATTATCGGCGCCACTCCAGTCTAAAGAAAGGGCTCCAGTTTAATAGTAGTAGCGCTGACGAGATATGATATTTGAGCGCAGCAGTCAAAATGTTAACACTTTCCCTGCAGCTACAACACTGCTATGTAATTATGAGCACGACACGCTTGCGGTTCCTACACACCTGTGTTGTACCGACAAATTTGTATCGATTATGAGCGAACAAAAGTGATGTTTTTACGTCAGCGCTACGAGATTTTGGGCGGACAGTACGTCTGTGTATTCGTAGATGATACACAGATGCTAAAAATACAATATTTCAGTAATTTGTCGGTGTATCTTCAGTATAATATGCCGCCTCCCGCAATACTGACGCGATCATACATATCTGCGCCGCAGGGAAAGTTACACGGATACTCCGGCTTTACGCCAATATTAAATAAATACAAATCTATAACATACAAACGAGTTATTATTGCCTTTTTAAGCATGTAAACTTGTAAATGACTATGCAATCCACTTATCTAATGGTAAATCACTGCCAACAATATATGATGTATGTATGTAATATTCATTAAGTGTATGTAAATATTTTTAATAAAATAAAATATTTCAATTTAAATAGACATCTTTCGACTTTTTCAAGTGTGTAGAGTAGCATACGAGCATGCAGTTCATCTGATGTTAAATTATCACTGCAGGCCATGGACATCCACATACAACCTTTGGATCTGAAGCCCTATCTGAGCTCAAACGTGTATCCGGCAACTCTACCCCTCTTATCAACATAAGAGTTGTTCACCGCGGATCGTAGACGGTGGTGGTCCGAAGGTGGTAGAACTGTTAGAGCTCGCCCGGGGCGGCACCACCGCCACCCTCATAACCCGCCGTAAAGCAACATGTTCTTCATGTATTGTGTTTCGGTTGGGGAGGTGTGGTTGCCGGATACACATTGTTGGAGGCGACCATCTTAGTCCTCAAGAGTAGAAACGCATCCGCGTCCATCCCCTTAAATAGAACCTCTGTTCTATTTGAGATTGGACGTGGTTGTCCATGGCCTGCATGCCCGTTTCTTACTCTTTCGCTATAGAAACAAACCTCCCCGGTCGAAATATGATACACAATGCATTTCCAGACAGAACATACAGATTTCTATAGTGCTATAGATATGAAAATTTAGGCTGTAAAATGGACACTACGTTCCATCCGAAATCCTGGTGTTCTCTACAAGAACAGAAGGAGACGTCTATAAAGGATTTTTAGAGCGTAAATCCCATATATGCCGAAATTGCTCCCAAAACACCAGGTATCTTTGAAAGGTACGTCCCCTGAGAGATAAAGGCTTTAAAATGAAACAAAGAAATTAGTTATCACAATTTATTTTATTTAGGTGCGTAGGAACCTCAACGCCCAAGCGTGTCTGGACGGCACCGTGTTCCTACCGGGCAGGTGGATGTAGGCTATGCCTCTGTTGATTCGCCACTGGAACAAAACATATGGTTAACACTTTGACTGCGGTTCTCCTAAATATGATCGGGTCAGTATTGCTCGAGGCGGCACTAACTTGAGCTTATTTGATTAGACTGAAAATACGCCGACAAATTACTGGTATATTGTATATTTAGCATCTATGTATCTACGAATACACAGACGTAATGCCCGCCCCCAGTCTTGTAGCGCCGACGTAAACACAGTACTTTTGTTCGCCCGTAATCCATACAAATTTGTCGGTACAACACAGTTGTGTAGGAGCCAAGCGCGTCGCACTCAAGATTACACAACAGTGTGGTAGCGGCAGGGAAAGTGTTAAGCAAAACAGTCAAAAAATCTCAAAAGGAAATATATTCGCCATCTGTTATATCTCACCTTTACAATAATAAAGACCTAATATACGATTTTCAACTAGTACTTAGGTACTATGTATAAATACTTAACTCAAAATAAACACTAAAATGTGCTACAAAGATTTGCATGTTTATATATTTTGTCAGAATATTTACAAGTGCACTTTTAAAAATTTTGAGTATTTAATTATTTAACATATTATTCTATATCATATTTGTTTTATTTACATACATTTTTATGTAAGTAATTCAAATAATGTCATGTAAAAAGTATTTATTTCTAGGATCTGACCTCTATCGCTTCTTTGCTTCAATAACGTGACAAATATCAAAACTCAAGTTTTTATTTTATTTCATAATTGAAATCTCCGTGTTTGATTTTAGATAGCTAAGGTGTTAAATTTTTGTATGTATTCTACAATAAACGTAAAAAAAAATACACAATTAAGTAAAATTATTTTTTGTAAGTAAAAAATGCTCTACTGGAAAATTGTGTTTTTTAAGATAACACGTTATTGAAACAAAGAAGCGATATATACGAACCATCATGATCCGATAACATCACAAATAGAATCATCAAAATAGGTCAGAATGTTAGAAGGGGAATACTATGAATCCATACATACTAAGAAAAATAAAACATTAAAAAATATATAAACTAATAAATATTACTATAGGCAATGTTTCAAAAAATGGTCTTGAAAATCAAAATTATGATAAATCATGTGATAAAAAATTAAAACTTACATTCAAATTAGTCCTATTATTGCCAAGCATTTGAATCTGGTAGTTGCCACCGTGGAGATAGCTGGTCACGTCTTCCAACTTCAGGACATCATCAGCTGGCCACGTCATCATTACAGCATATATCACTGACACATCATCAGCGCTCTGAGGCGGCGACGTCGGCTCCAACCCATCGTACTGGACCTTCTTGCATGTGTACCACACGTCCGGGTTGCCAGTGTCGTTCTGGTGGTACCACGGGGAAGTGTCATATATGGCCTCTCCGTTGATAGATAGCCACAAGCCCAGGGTCAGAAGCCGTTCTTGGAAAATTGGTGCTATTGTCCCTTCCTTCGTTGGCCCCACGTTGATTAAAACGTTCCCTGTAAGTTGAAATTGGTTTTACATTTTATCAGTAAGGCTGAAGCAATTAAAGCCGGGATCAGAGTTACAATCCCTGTCTCACACCTTTGATATACCAAAGTTAGGTGTTTATTTAAAAATTAACACTTTCCCTGCGGCGTAAAACATTGCTGTGTATTACGCGGCGCAACTTGTACACGCCTGTGTCGTACGTGCAATATGGAGTACGGGCAAACACAAGTGCTGTGTTGACGTAAGCACCACAAGACTGCGGGAGAACACAACGGCTGTGTCTTCGTAGATACTACACAGATGCTCCCAAACACAACTCGTGTTTTTATTGGTCGATGAATCTCCAGTCTAGAGAAAACATCTCCAGTCTAATGCCACCGCCCGCATCACTGTCTTAATATAAATGTGAGCGCTGCAAACAAAGTCTATTACCTCCGCAGCTGACAGTCGTCACAACTTCCTTAATCAGTTGGTGGATACTGAGTATTTCATTCAAAGCCATATTCCGTCTGTAGCCCCAAGACTTGGAGTCAACGGTGAACGCATTCTCCCACTTGTGATTCTGAAGCTTCCCTGTAATAATCAAGCAATATCTGGTATATAAATGTAAAACGTTGTCCATTTTTGTAGGTTTGTTTTACGCTTTCAATTTTTTTCAATTTAATTCTGTCATTCTTCAGTTTAATTCTGAGCGCGACGCGCTTACGGTTCCTACACACCTGTCTTGTACGGACAAATTTGTACGGATTACGAGCGAACAAATGTGCTGTTTTTACGTCGGCGCTACAAGACTGGAGGCGGACACTACGTCTGTGTCATAGATGATACACAGATGCTAAATACAATATTTCAGTAATTTGTCGGCGTATCTTCGGTCTAATCAAATGAGCTCCCGTTAGGGTCGTCTCTCGCAATACAATCCCGATCATACAACGCGCCGCAGTCAAAGTGTTGACACAAAAGTACCCATTTCATTTATTTCAAATTGTGTATAGTACAAATAACATTGTACATTATTTTATAAGTACAAATTGTACAAATAAAATAATGTAGAAGTTGTGTAGGAAGTGCGTGTATCTGTAACTTTGTAATAAGCTAAGCATTATCACGCTATGTTGTCTTCGAACTAAACAATGACCAAAAATAATTATAGATAAGATAACTGTTAAGTTAAACTAAAATTATGGTTAAACTAAAGTTAACTGTAAAGGTTGGTTGACTTTGTATTCTTCCAGTTTAAATAACATAAGTATAAAACTAGCATATAGTCCATTGGATGGTATGTGTAACCACATACCATTTCCATGGATTGAAGAGAGATTAAAATAGAGATCGTCATTGTTACGGTGATACTGTTACCAAAATAACTATTTGAATTAAAAACTTGTAAAACTATTTTAACGAACTACCAGCTGTTCGCGATATTGATAACGCGTGTTAAAATTTTCGACTTTTTCCAGATTTTGTAACAGCAAATTTTTTATTTATTTATTTTTTTATTGTGAAAGAATAAGAAACGGGCATGCAGGCCACCTGATGTTAAGTAGTCACTGCAGTCCATGGACAACCATGTCCAATCTCAAATAGAACAGAAGTTCTATTTAAGCGGACGCGGATGTTAGGAACACATTTTTTTTATGTGAGAAGAGTAGCAAACGAACATGCAAACCACCTGATATGATGTAGTCGCAGCCCATGGACATCCACGTACAACCCTAAACAAAACTAAAATCCTATCTGAGCTCGAACGTAGATGCTACTCCTGAGAACTAAGATGGTCGCCTTGCTTCAATGTGTAGCCGGCAACCGCACCTCTCCGACCGAAACACAAGTAATGCTTTACAGATACACATTATTGGAGGCGACCATCTTAGTCCACAAGAGTAGGAACGCATCCGCGTCCATCCTTAAATAGAACTTCTGT
>DWON01007428.1:0-12932 GCA_018251015.1 Phocides pigmalion okeechobee
TGTGTTTCGGTTGGGGAGGTGTGGTTGCCGGATACACATTATTGGAGGCGACCATCTTAGTCCTCAAGAGTAGGAATCATCCGCGTCCATCCTTAAATAGAACTTTTGTTCTACTTGAGATTGGACGTGGTTGTCCATGGCCTGCAGTGACCACTTAACAGCATGTGGCCTGCATGCTTGTTACTTACTCTTTCATAATAATAACAAAAGTATATTTATAGAGATATATAGAATATTCACATATATAGTATTAGAGTGATTCCCGAAGAAGGTTTTTGTGTATAATAAGTTAAGTTGTTTTTGTAAATTGGGCGAGTAATTAAATAATGACTGGATGCATGTATGCGTAGATTGTTTCATATTGTGAAAATGTATAAAATAAACGCGGACGAAGTCGCGGGCACAGGTAGTAAATAAATAAACAGATATAGGTGGATTCGGAACAAACCGCATTGCGGCAAAAATTGCAACGGTAGTACTTATAAATGCTTAATTTATACCAATAATTAACATAAACACTGAATTAAAATTACAATAATGAAAATCTTAATATAATTATAATAAAAGCCTATCCTAAACAATCTTAATGGATTCCGTGCCCATACATGGTGCCAAGAACGCTAACCGCATTCTCGCTTTGAATAGCAATCGCAATTTTCTCCTCGAGAGAGAGAAAAATTACAATATAAACAATTATTGTAATCTTTATCGATACTTAGACCAAATCAAAATTTATATTTTTATGTCTATCCTTTCGTCTAGCGAGATATTGACCCGCTCCCTAGTCACTGGCGGCGATCAAAAGTGTTTAGATTTGTTGTTGTATAAAGGTTTTAAGCCCTAACTAATTAAACAAATGTGACGTAAAAGTTCTAGATAAATTCGTTATAATATATGCACATCTGACTTAAGTACAATAAATAATTTTAGAACTGAAAACGTAAAATTTCGCACGCTCACTTAATTTTAGCGTAGAACTAGCGAGAGTGGAAAATATATGCAAATTTTTACTTTGTACCGGGTACTCGCGATTAACGAATTTTTATTTTTTTATTTCCGATATTTCAAACCAATTGCATGGCTCGCGGTCACGGTGAAACTGCGGTGGCGGGGAAAAAAACTGTTGACAGATACTTTTTTATGTGAGAAGAGCAGCTAACTGGTATGCAAACCACCTGATGTTAAGCAGTCGTAGCCATTAGACATCCACGTACAACCACAAACTCGACCGAAATCCTATTTGACCTCGAACGTACACACGTTGCTACTTAGGACTAAGATAGTCGCCTCGCTTCAATGTGTAGCCGGCAACCGCACCTCTCCAACCGAAATACAAGTAATGCTTTACGGCGGCTTATGAGGGTGGCGGTGGTACCTCCCCGGTCGAACTATAATCCTCACACCTTTTAAATACTAATGATAGATTAATCAATCTATCTTACGTCTAGTCAGTCTTTCTTTTTTGCGTTCCATATCACGAGACACCACACCAACCTGATTTTACATACTGGACGATCCAATATGCAAATCCTAAGCGAGGTTCCTAAAATTTAAGTCTTGGACGTTGATATGCCAAAATACTTATTTCTGGTAAAAGCGCTGATCCCTTCGGAGCCCTCTAGTTTCGTACTGACATCATTTTCAATTTAACCCCTAATTGTATCTGGGCCCATGGGAAACATACCTATTCACTCCATTTGAATAGATTAAATGAAACATTCCCGGGCTTATCACCAGTACAAATAAATTGGACGTTGACACCAGTTTAAATAAATTGGGAGCTTCAGACCCGAGTTAAAATCTCAAAGGATTTAACAAAGATACGGATTCTGCTTAGGAGATATTCTTAGAAATACGTTTGGGACGTTGAGCGGTCCTGCTTGATTGCGAGCGACAAAATAGTTTTTCATTGATTAAGAATAATAAACCTTAACTAATTAACGATATAAACAAACTTACTTTCAGGAAATTATTTTTAATCTAAAGTTTCTTTAACGTCACCGTTTATGTGTGTGTGTGACATAAATATATGATTTATATGATGTACATATTTATGTTATTTTGAATGAAGAATTATGATAGTTTATAAAGTCATATATTTCATACCTTGGAAACATAATATTAACTTTGAAAAATAAGGATTATTTTTAAAATAAAATGATTATAAGTGTAAATTTAACTAATTTTAAAAGTATGTTTAAAAATATACATAATTCTATAGTTATACAGCTATATACAAAATATCTTTGGCATTAAAATAGATATATTTTGAACGGATTAAATCCGTTGGACATATATTATTAGCTGGATGCATTACATATCTAAAATCAATTCGATTACATGAGACATATAATGAGGACTAAAATATATAAAATCGAATATTTGCTCATAAAATGTCATTTTAAGCAAGTCGGTTGTTTTTTAATTAAAATGTTATCAACATTTAAGTAAAATTAGGTAAGTGAGTTGTCTTGAATTGTCAAGACTAGTAAGACTGGAAAGTCTTGGTCAGCTGGTGACAGAAGGACTGGTTCATATCGCTATTCTGTGCGGACATGCGAACAGCGTGTTTGGCATCATTTTTACTCGCTTTAAGTTACGCGTTTGTCATACAACAAGTCTTTAGTGCGATTAGACGATTCGGCTAAATAAGATACGACCAAATAGAAAATCATCTTGTGAAGGATCTTTTAATGAGGATTGGTGATGCGGATTTGACTAAAATCTTATTTCGGTTAATGATAAAATAGAGTTTTGGCTTTCAAGTCCAATAAATCCGACAATTAATGTTTAATTAATGAACATTGAAGTGGAAACGATTGATTACATAAATTTACTTTAACGCAATTAATCTTCATACAATGTTTAATTAAACGATAAGTAAGTAAACACTGTTAAAATATTAAAAAAACTTTAAAGTTGTAAAAGTAAACATAGCATAATTTGTATAATTTTCTGTTGTAATAAAATTATGGAATAGGAAATTCTGTAGTGCATGTTGTGATTATTTGTAATGTTGAGGTCAGTTAGCAATACTCCATATAAGACTCCTGTATTTTCTGATTGTTTTTGCTGATTCTTGCGTGAGAGCTCAGATAGGATTTCAGTCGTGTTCGTGGTTGTACGTGGATGTCTATGGGTTGTGAATACTTAACATTAGGCGGTTTCCATGCTCGTTTACTACTCTTCTTACATAAAAAAAAATATATTTCAATTAGTTATATTAAATTCTGCTGAAGCACTCGCGGGCAAAAGTTAGTTACGTCATTAAAACTAAGTACTATTACGTGTTTTCTGGCCTAAACGAGCCTGTTTAGATCTAATTAAGGCCTGTTGAAATTAGACTAAACAAAGACTTAGGAACATTTTGCTCTAAATTAGCGGGTTTAAGTACGAATGGCCTGAACTTCTTTCCTACTCAAAATTTCATGACATTTAATTATTGCTTCTCGTTTTTTTATACGAGAAGAGTATCAAACGAGCATGCAAACCACCTGATGTTAAGTAGTCGCAGCCCATAGACATCCACGTCTTACCTCATAACGACTGAAATCCTATCTGACCTCAAAACTAGATACGTTAGTACTCCTGAGGACTAAAATGGCCTCCCTTCAAAGTGTTGCCGGCAACCGCACCTCTCCAACCGAAACACAAGTAATGCTTTACGGCGGATTATGTGGGCGGTGGTGGTACCTCCCCGGTTGAACTATAGTTCTACTACCTTTGAACATATATTTATATACTTACCACATTGATAAAGCCCTCAAATCTTGCCAAAGTCAAACCCACCATTGTGTTCAAGTACTGTCTAATCGCCATTGTTCTCAACAATCTTTGGTTTCCATTCCTGATACCGTCTTAAGTGTTTCTGAGTGATTACGATACTGATATTACGTTATTATTCGATATCAGACTCAAATATTGTAATTTGATGTTATATTTATTTAAGACGTTGCACCAACAAGGAAAACACTAACAATAAGTGCAGATACTAAACCCTTAATAACACAAAACAAGTGTTACCGTAATCACAGGCCTTTTAAAGGTGGGAGAACTATAGTTCGACCGGGGAGGTATCGCCGCCGCCCTCATAATCCACTGTAAAGCATTACTTGTGTTTCGGTTGGAGAGGTGCGGTTGCTGGTTACACTTTGAAGCGAGGTGACCATCTTAGTCCTCAGGAGTAGCAACGCAACGATGTTCTTCCGCAGATAGGATTTTGTCATATTTGTGATTTTACATGGATGTCTATGGCTTGTGACTGTTTACCATCAGGTGGCCTGCATGCCCGTTTCTTACTCTTCCATAAAAGAGTATTCCATAAAAACATAGAAATAAGATATCCAAAACATCTAATAATGATTTTTTTACACTAATATCATTACAAACTGACCACGAGCCATGCATCTGGTTAATAACAATATTATTAAGAAAAAACTGAAGCTATTTTAATTTTAGAAAACATTTGAATTCCGTACAAAACAACTGAAATCCATCATACAATACAAGATGGCTGGATCGATTTTGATGGAACTTTCACTCACAGATAGCTCATGTTATTGAGGGTATATAACGCTACTTTTACTTTACAACACGAACGAAGTCGTAAACACAGCTAATCATTTAATAATAACGTACAAGGCTATATTGTATCGATTCCTCCCTTCTAGAGGCTGTATATAGTTAAACATTATAATCACTCATTTTGTTCAAGTGGAAAGCTCGCTATTGTGTTCAGAGCCTAATCTGCTTTGTGCTTTAACAATGCATGGTTCCCACTTCTCGAGCTCGAGCTTCCCTGAGCTTGATTTTGAGTTTACACGTAAGTAGTATCATGATTACATATACTCGAACTTCAGAAACATAGTACTTACTATATATAATGCGTATCTAAATATTAAAGTATTGAAAACAGCCTTTATTTTGAAATAGCAGACATTTTTTTTTTAATTATGAAAGAGTAAGAAACGGGAATGCATCCCACCTGATGTTAAGTGGTCACTGCCCATGGACAACCACGTCTAATCTTAAATAGCACAGAAGTTCTATTTAAGGATAGACGCGGATGCGTTCCTACTCTTGAGGACTAAGATGGTCGCCTCCAATAATATGTATCCGGCAACCACTATAAAATATGAATTTGCGTTTTTTCGTAATCGTAAATCTGAGCAAGTTTTTACAAGCATTTTTACTTAAATCTGTCGCGGTGCTTTCTCATATCTTGCAAATGTCCACCTTTCAGTTGTCGATTGAGCTGAAGTTCAAATCTACTTTTAAGATAAATTGAGTATTTTTTTATGTTCCGTTTTCAAGTCAATAACTTGACCGATTTTGATAATTTTTAACATAGAAATAGATTAGACCTTGAAGACTGGTATAGGCTACCTTCTGTTGCGAAAATAAAACTTAAACAGGTATATGGTTATTTTTAAACTTGAGAAAACAAATATGAGTGCTCTTTTCAAATTTTGGTTCTTCAATGTAGCACAAATGTAACTAAAAAAAGATTTTTTAAAATTGTATTCCAAGGATTTAAAAAGAGACGAAAACTCACAGACGAAATCAGTAATATCGACTTTAGCGCGAGGAATGCCGCGGGATAACACAAATCATCCATAAAAACTAGTGTACTGCATGTTACTAATTAAGACACAGGTGTCACTCCCGGTTTCCAATAACTAACTTTGTAACTAAATATGAAAATTTCGCTCCAGAAATTGCAAATGTTATCCAAACTATTTCAATTTCGAAGACGCGCCGCGATATGGTAATTTATTACAAATGATATCTAACGTATTCCAATTCTATTTCAGGATGAGAGAGTACGTGGAGGAGAATGAGAAGAACGACCCTCTCATACACGCTCCAGACAAGAAAAACAACCCTTGGGCCGAGAAAGGGAAATGCGTTATCATGTAACTTACAAAAGTAACAACCCTAATAAAAATATCACCAACTCTAAAAGACAACTGTTTTACGATCACTTTAAAATATGGTCTGGTCTAATGCACCAAGCCAAAGACGTTGACTTAAGGATGTTATTGGATTTGGACACAGCTGGACAAATGTTACTGCCGGACAATATAATGAATAGCCACGTAGAAATGAGTCCAACGGTCGTTAGTTAAGCCAAACTTCACTTAGATTTGTTTATTGATTTCGAAGTGAATTTCGTTCACCAACATGATTATCTAGTCCTAAAATTCTATAATGTAAACGATGTACATTTTGACTGTGCGCGACGCAAGAATGTACTTATGAATGTTTTGTTAAAAGAAATAAAAATGGTTGTAAATACGTTAAATTTTGTATTTCTAGTAATAGAATGTTCGGTCACGAGTCTGTGGGTAGAAGTAAAGGGAAAGTCATTGTTGGACGGATTAAAATTGTACATTAAAACGTAATTACGACAACGTATATTAACAACCAGTTTATTTTGTTTTAAACTTAATGAATTTATTGTAACTTGTGTTAAAGGAATATCTTGAAAATTTCCAGAATCTCGCATTCGTTGATATAGAACCCGTGCGGCTCCATACAAGCAGCAACTTCCTCCTAGATATTTGTATGGATTTGCTATGGATTCTGATTCGTGCCGACCGGAAGCGAAGATCTTACTTCCACGGTCTGAGGCTTATGTTGATCTCTAGTTAGAAGCAAAAGCTTTGCCATCGGATCTAGTTGATAAAATTCATGAGTTAAATGCGAAGATTCATTGAGCTCGTGAGTCTTCGTATTTAAAAGTAATACTTAATATTAATCTTATAGGGTTAAATCGCAGATCACAACTTAACATCTATTTGCTGAATCACGGTGTCGTGGATGCTATTCAGGAATTTAAATTAGGTATTGGCAATAAAGAATACTTAGATGAGAATAAACGACGAAATGTTAAACGTAGTGCAGTGAAAAATAATATAACTTAAGGTAATTTTCATGGATAAAATGCGACATAATCTTGTTCGAAAACAATTTAATTGTAAGCCGATTTAGGATAATTTTTTATGAACTCAGGTATATTCCGCAGTGCCATTATATAGTAATGCTTCTATGACATAACTCTTAGTGATCTATCTCTATGCTCCAGTACGTCTATTTTACATTTGTTATTGTATCCCAAAATTATCTTCAGGTTTCTTTCCCACCGATATAATTTAATGTATTGAGCAGAATTTGCCCCACATTGAGCATTAAACATTTAGGTAATTAATCATCTATCGACTACAATTTTAAATCTAGCACTTGATTAGCTTAGTATTAATTCAAAATTTAAATCAAAATAAACTTCTACCTAAGTCACAAGGTTTACTTGCTAAAGCGAACTATCGTAGATTCCAAAATAAAATTCTTCTAAATTATATCTAAGAATATTGGATTTGAAGTTCTAATGCTTTTCCTGATTGAATCCTGTTGTTTTCAAAACCTATTGAACGTGCACAAAGGATATTCAATCAGAAAGACTATTAGTGTCATTATCTCAAGTAGTGCTACTAATCTTACATTCCATTTAAAGGGATTGCCTATAATCCTAATTTTGATTAAAATAGAAAAGTTTAAACGTACGCACTGTAGGTAATTATAGATTTAAAGTAAAAACTAACCTAAACTTAAAAAAATCTTAAATTAATTAAATACCTTCCTCCTTAATACCATATCTAGACATGAACTATGAAAAATCATTCTGGCTGTGAGTAATTCCCATTCGTTTAGACGTCTCTCATCGTCATTAGAGTCAGAAGATGTGTTTCTTGAACAATCCGCTAATACCGACAATAAAGTAATTTCCATTTTGGTTTCTCACTCTACCTCACTGATACCATTAGTAACATTTGGAATCTATGTCAATTTCTTATACGTATTTTCTCCATTAGTACTTACTTCTCATACATCTCATGTATCTTCTCATACCTATCTTCGTTATTTCATCTTCTCTTCTTCTCCATCTTCCCCATCAAGATTAATTTTACATCGTATGTCCTTTCTTAGCCGATATAGTTTTAAAAATAGATTTAGCGAGTAATAAGTAGTGTTAGTTATAAACTAAGCGAGAATCAAACTTGTTTGTTAACTTATACGATAAAATTGCAATTCAGAGCATTAGCCGTAGTTATAATTAAATTGAAAAGTAATGTGTTTATTTAAAATGACCTAGTAAATTAATTAAGGGATGTTTTTTATGATGGCAAAGTTTTTCCTTTTTTTGGCGTAACTGTTCAGGAAATTTTTAAGGCATTCGCGTGATTTTTATTAAGTTTTATTGTGTATTTTATTTTTTCATATTTATTTAGTTCTAAGTTTATCAAACCAAAGATTGTTCGCTTGTATCGTGGGCGTTACAACTTTCGCGTTGTAATCGTAACAACGCTCATTTTGACGTCAATAAATAATGTCCTAGCGTTATAGTTTAACGTTTTATTCAACTCCATATTTAATTTAAGCTACTAAGTAAAAACTTAAACAGTAATTTTTAACGGATTAATCCAAAATTTAATAACTAGGTAAGGTGATATTGGAAATGATTTTTTTAGAATCAATAGGCTAAGGTATTATATGTTATTATTAATATGTAATCAGTAATCACTGAAATAAATCAAAATCTGTAATATTTGTTGTATTTATTTTTAAACCCTTTTTGTATGAAGAGAATAGCAAATGAGCCTGCAAACCACCTGTGGTAAGTAGTCACTGCAGCCCATAGACATTCACAAACAGGGTTTAAGTCCTATCTGAGATCGGGCATGGAAGCGTTGCTAATTCTGAAGATTGAAATAGTTGCCTCGCTTCTAAGTGTAGCCGACAATTACACTTTTCTAACTGAAAGACAACATTTACACATCAGATTATGGGACCGATGGGAACTTTCCCATTGAACTATAGTTCTACCACCTTCTAAATGACCCTTACATTTATATAATTTTCTTGTACTTTACTGATACATAGTATAACACACCGAATGTTATGACATAGACACGTTACTGTCCCACTGCTGCTAGCTGCTTCTGCTGGTGCTAACGCATGTTCTGATGCTAATTCTGATGCTGATGCTGATGTTGGCGCTGGTACTCGGAATGGTACTAATGCTGCTGGTAGTACTGCTGGTGCTGGTGGTACTGCTGGTGCTGGTAGTACTGCTGGTGCTGGTGGTACTGCCGGTGCTGGTAGTACTGCTGGTGCTGGTGGTACTGCCGGTGCTGGTGCTGGCTGCTGGTGCTGATGTACTGATGCTAGTCTCCTAACACACATTACGGAACGCTGCAGTTCTGTGGATAGGATGAACATGTGGCAACCCTAACACGTAAAAAGTTGGACGCCAACTCTGTTAGGCTGCTTATCCCATCCACGGGTGAGCTGCTAATTTTCATAGCTACAAAATACAGCTAGAAATTATCGCCCTTGAAGAAGTGAGTGACAAAATTTGCACCTGGTTTGTGGACGAAATCCTTTAATCGATCTTTTGTATACTTATTGTTGGATACCTTACTGACTCTTCCCAAAACCATTTTGAACATGATTTCCTATTGTCCTTCTTTCTGCATTTCGTAGCATACGGTTACCGGGTACTCACTATTAACGACTTTTGATTTGATTAACGATATCTCAAACCAGTTGCATAACTCGTGGTCAGAACGAAACTGCGGTGGAGAAGAAACTGTTGACAGGTGCTAGCGATTGATCAATCTATGCCTCCAACGTCTAGTTCATTTTTCTTTTTTAACACGCTTTTATTAGGTTGGGTTGTATGTATGTATGTAATGGAATCTTTGAGCATAATTTTCACCAAGTTCCAGATGTCTGCTTAATTTGAAATTTTGCACACGTCAAGATCAAGGACCGATGACAATGCAATAATATATAATATAAAAAAATGTGAGGTAAAAACAAGCGTGGGGTGATTTTTCAGTGATCTATTGATACCATGTAGCCCACGCTTTTTTTACATCGTAATTTTTTATTTATTAATTTTTTAATTGGATTTTTTATAAAAGCATGTTTTTTAGTTTTTTTTACTATTATTTATTGAGTTTCTTATCACAACACAACACTAACCGTTTACGCACTGAACTTTTCACAATTTGTAATTTCCATGAAATCTTATGTACTTGTGAGGATTGTTAAATGATCCAGCAAAGTATCTATATCAATTCGTTTCATCCCCGAATGTTGGAAAGCAATCGAACTCATATCTCCAGGCAACATGAAATCAATACGTATCAGTAATCCTCTCGATCGCGCCCCTAATAGGATTAATGTTTGTTGTCATTTAATTAGATCGGAAGGATTGATGGAATTAACGGTGGCAGAGCTTATTTTTATGGCAGAAGAATGGCTTGCAAACATAAGCCATCTGATGTGAAAGCAAAATCAAAAATAAAATTATTAGTATTCAAAGTAGATTCCTTACAGAACTCTTTTTTAACGTCAATAAACTACCACCGACTCGTGTCTTGTTTTGGCAAAAAAAGCGGCGAAAGTAGTCAATACAGCCCACATAAATTCTGGAATTAGTGTCATTTAAATTAATGGGCGCTTAACGGTGCAAGAATTATTGTTCGACCGGGGAGGTACCACCAACGCCCATTCACGCGTAACTGGCAATCACACCTGTGTAACGAACTAAGCAAAAGTTAGAGGTTTTTCACCGCCTCTTCTCCAAAATGAAACACCTTACGAGTCGGTGGTAGTTATAAACGTTCACACAGAATTCTGAAAAGAATCTACTTTGAATAAAAATATTTTGATTTGTTATGACTTGCTTGATCGCGGATTATAAGGTTTACTGTGATACCTCCCTAATCGAAACGACCTATAGAACGTAACAAAATATATCTGTCGATATTTACTGTGAGAGAATCTAATACAACGCAATTTATATTCGTTAAGAAAATAGAGGAGATTTAGTTAATCCGCATTGATAAAGTGGGTACAGAAATGACTCATTTTCGGCCCAAGACAATGTTGAGTTTCCTGTATATTTCCATCTCAATAAAATACCACGAAAATCTTCGCTTTTCCTTATTAACACTGTCCCTGCTGAACATACTTGTGTTGTACAGACAAATCTGTATGGATTTCAGGCGAACAAAAGTGTTGTATTAACATCGGCTCTACAAAACTGGGGGCGGACATTACGTATGTGTATTCGTAGGTGCTAAAAGATACAGCCCCACTTGCTCCAATCATTTCAGTTATTATTTGTAAATAAAACATGTATTTACGTCGGTTACAAGACTAGGAGTGCAACATTTCGTTTATGTATTTGTGGATGCTACAATTGTCAACGCATTTCCGGTCTAGAGAAAAGAGATTCAGTTTCGTGCCGCCTCCCGCGTTCCTGAACCGATGTAATAAATGTACAAATGACGGCCGCAGTCAAAGTGTTAATTATCTTCATTAGATTACATAATATGGCGTTTGGGAAACAAAGATTAAACCTTCAGTATTTTTACATAGTTTATATATTAAGTAATATTTAAGTAATAATCTCAACAATAAAAACCTAACCTAAACAATCTAAAGGGAGTCCGTGCCCATGCGGCATGGTTCCAGGAACACTAGCTGTATTCCCGCACTGGATAGGAATCGCAATTCTCTGCACGAGATATGAACCAGCCCTCTTGTCACCGGCAGCGTCGATCAAACGTGGTACTATTTGTTAAAAAAATTTTTGGCACGCGGACCGCACGGACCAAAGATTTCAAAGCCAAGCGGAAAAATACGTAATCACTGCTTAGTGAGACATATTTACGCCGCTTGGCCTCTTCGGCAGCCTCCGCCCAAGCTCCAGTCCTCGACACCGTTCTAAATATTATAAAACAAAGTCCCCCGTCGCGTCTGTCTGCCTGTCCGTTCGTGATAAACTCAAAAAGTACTGAACGGATGTTCTCAGTTTTCAACAACAGATAGAGTGATACGTGAGGAACATTTTGGTGCATAATAACTAAGTTTTTTTTGTAAATTGGGCGAGAACATAAGTAGTTATTAATAAATTAAAATTTTAATTATTCAATATAATAATTCAGTCGTCGTTCGAAATAGATGTTTGTAATTATTAAATTTTGTAACTAGGTATTGATTGGAAGCATATGTGAATAAAATACAATAGCATATGTGAATAAAATACATACAAAAATTTAATTAAACTATGTGTTTCTATTAACAATTTCGGTAGAAATAATTTATAGCCTTCTGGTCGAATATAGCGGCTGGCGCCACCAATAACTGTTGATCAACTTAATTGATATCTTGATGTTAACGGTCTGTGGTTAGCTAATCAATTTATATACTTTACCCATAGATACATACTATATACATATGTATATTGTTGCCTTAGACTTTAACCCAAGCCTAGACCTAGAACAAGATTTAGATCCAAGCCTTAGGATGTAGCCACAAAAACCTTAATTTATAAGAAACATGAAAAATAAACTTTGAACTTTACCTGATGCACTAGGATTTTTCATTATTTTCTTAATAAATAAAACAGTTTAAAAACTAAAAACCACGCTTTTATAAAAAATCCAACGTACGTATAATAAGCATAAATAAGAAAAATAAATGCAATGTAAAGAAAGCATGGGGTACTTTATCAGTGATACCATGCACACAACCTTTTTTTATAAAAGATTGTTTCTTTTAACTATTATTTATTTTTCATTTCATAACTTCATGTCATCGGGCCTTGATACGTGTGCAAAGTTTCAAATTAATCAGATTTCTTGAAATTGGTGAAAATTATTCTGAAAGAATCCGCTACATACATACATGCATATATACAACCTAAGCCAATAAGTACGTGTTAAAAATGAGAAAATTACTTAATTAATGTCAATACCATGTTTTTTTTTATTGGGAAACAGTAAGAAACGGGCATGCAGGCCACCTGATGTTAAGTGGTCACTGCAGCCCATAGACAACCACGTCCAATCTCAAAT
>DWON01007429.1:0-12932 GCA_018251015.1 Phocides pigmalion okeechobee
GGACAACCACGTCCAATCTCAAATAGAACAGAAGTTCTATTTAAGGATGGACGCGAATGCGTTCCTACTCTTGAGGATTAAGATGGACGCATCCAATAATGTGTATCCGACAACCACACCTCCCCAACCGAAACACAATACATGAAAGACATGTTGCTTTACGGCGGGTTATGAGGGTGGCGGTGGTACCGCCCCGGGCGAGCTCTAACGGCTTTAACACCTTTTTACACAGCAATGTCGTACACCGCAGGACAATTGTTAAGAATTAAACCTATCTGTTCCAGGCCGTATCAAAGTGAACAACGCGCAAGTGGTCACGCACAACATTCCCGCCACGAACGGAGTGATCCACGCCGTCGACACGCTCCTCTGAACCGCATTTACCCGCAATTAGCTTCAGTGAAGCTTGCTTCGCAGACGACAGACAGAACGATTAGTGAGCGTACCGTTAACAAATTATACATTACTAGAGACACTGCCCAGCTTCGTTAATAGGGTCATAGGGTAATAGGGTCTATATTTACTTACACCTAGTTGAAAAAACTAACAGAAACATCTATTTCGAACGACAACTGAATTACTATAACGAATTTAACTATTTAAATTCTCGCCAAATCCTTCCTTAGGAATCACTCTACCTGTTGTTGAAAACTGTGAGATAATCTATCCAGTACTTTTTGAGTTTATAAAAAAACAGCTCTATTCCTCTATGAAATAACATTATGTACTTATGTAATTGGACAAGAGTTTCTCATAGATCAAACATAACGATTATAAAATCTAAATGTAGTTATTTTGAGCTAAGTCCCCGGGCTTATTGTAATATTGACATAATACGCTCAATTAATCGTAGATCTGTGATCTTGTCTCAAGTCTGTCGTCTGCGGTCTTGATGGACTTATCATTCCACTTGTAAAGCTATATTTCAAGGCTCCGAACGGCTCACAGCCGCTGTGTATTAATTAATTATCGTAAGACTGTAAATACATATTAGATTAAGATAATAATTTATACAGATTTTGTAAATAAAGTTTTTACATGAAAAAAATTGTTTGATTAAAAAACTGTAATAATATTAACGATTTTATTACACACACACACATACACACACCCTTAATTTAAGTACATTTTGTGACGGATTTCATATTCATCAAAACCACAAAATAGATTGTCAAGGAGACAAAAATCATATGTAGACAGTTACTATTTTGTATATTAATACGAAAATAGACATATTTAACGATTTGTGGAACAAACCCATTGAAGCCGAAATACATGGTCATATAACCAAACTTGTCTAGATTAGCTATGGAAATATCGCACCTTCAGAATTATAACGACCTATCTACTATTTTTTGAGAAATTAGAAATAAAGATTCCCTTTCATATATATACTGTAATTACTAAAATTTTACTCGATTCTTTATTATTACTATTAATACATTTATCTGTGACCTGTAAATTTCACAAAAAGAATACATAATGAATGTAGTCTTTATATTTTGACATAGGTCACTATTATTCTTAGGGTGCAATATTATACTGTTAGTCGGCAACACACTTGTATGACAAAAAAATACCAAGCATTATTTTTGGGAAATGCTGTCTAGGACAGTGTAAAACCAATTTATAAAATAAAAAGAAATAACTTTGTCTATTGTTAAAATATTAAACATCAGTTTCACTTGAATTCAGAATTTACGCATTTCAGATTTATCTGTTCAACTAAATGTAGACGGAACTTTTGGGTTAAATTTCCAGTAAATCTATAATCTCCTCTCTTCCTATACAAATACAATGGTATTCTGTATTATTAAATGAGTTTTATGACTTTGTTTTCGGTCCTAATTGCTACATGAAGTCAAACTACGGTATTAGGCGCCATTTATACTTTACCATTTTTAGGTCAAGATATTCCTACATTACCATCTCTTATGTGAATAACATATTTAAATTAAAACTAGACAGAAAAGGAATGAACACACCATAAAATCTTATCAATCATAGTCATGGGTAAACTAATAATTTGTTATTATAAATTTCATTTGAATAGTAAGAAGAGTTATTTACTTTGGAAATAATAAAAGAACATTACAAATATAAAAATAAAGTCATATTTAATGTCATTACAAAAGAAAATGGCTGCCCTGGTAACTGTCACTATTATAAAAATGAACACATCATGATTATAGATATTCCATTAATTGTTTTTTTAATGGTTTAAGTCGAGAGCACACGTGGCTCCTTCACCGGAGATATTGTCTCTCAAGTGACCATAAATTATTTGATTGACAAAACCCTTAAAGATGTATCCATAAGTATAACTATATATTTTATATACTGTATGTATCCCTTTGTACTGCGCTGTTCTGTGTACTCCCAATAACAAAGCTATCTGCCAGTGAGTGTTGAAATCGGAACATACAGACAGACTACTAATTTTATATTTAAACATTTTAGTGACTCTTTAAAAAGTGAGAAAATAAAAAAAAAGCTACTATCGGCTCACACGTCTTAGAGGTTCCCGTACCCTGTACCAAGTGCGTGTAGCAAGTAATCGTATTTTTATCGTATCAAACACACCAGGGCAGTATAGAGAATCATGAGCGATAATTAAATTTTGCCAGCATCATTTTAAGTTTTGCAATTTCATCGTCTTTTGCTGCTAACTCCTCCTTCAAATTTCTTATTGTGTCATCCTTGTTCTCTGACAGATGTTTCAATTCTTCTAGAAGTTGGTTGGTGTCAAGTCGTCTACTTGGCCTTCGCTGCACCAGTTTACCAATAATATGAGCTATCTTCGGGTAGTTGGCTGTGAGATGAGCTGGTATTTGACCCTTGCGTAAATCTGTGATAGTTTTCACTCGTTCCATGTCTGTGCTAAAAGGTTCCACCATTTCTAACAGGATTATGCCGAGAGAGTACATGTCGCTCTGTGAAGGTAAAAAATCTTTTATTTAAACCAAGCCACTAATGACTTAAAGACAGTGGAAACTTTACTAAATCAAATCAAATGAGTTTACTAACTCATAGGAATCTGATGGCTTTTATGCTATGAACTAGATACGCATTTGAGGCCAAGTGTCAAACCTATGAGAGATTAGAAAATTGTAAAAGATTTTTTCAATGTCAATACTATAACTAATCTTATTGTCCATAGTATTGTCGAGATAAAAATAATTTATTCTCACAGCCTAATGTCAAATAATTGCAATTCAATTTATTTAGTAAATTTCAGAGGTCCATTGTTGGTAGTAACTATTCACTATCAGTTAAAATAGCTAGTCTTTAGGGGTAGCAATGCCTAACCTCAGATGGGCCTTTAGTCCTGTTTAAAGTTGAATGTGGAAGTTGATGGACTGCAGTGACTACTTAACATCAGGTTGCCTTCAGGCCCATTTCTTGTAATTATTGATTTAAATTTTTATTTAGGTTTAATTGTTTTTATGTAGTTTTTATTTTATTATTGTTTGGTTTTGTGTACTTTTTGTTATGTATCTTGAGTTAGTCAGTGTAATTGGACTTGATGTCCGTTCTGGCTAACTTTAAATAAATAAATAAATGCCTACTTTCTTCAGAAAAAAAACAAATACCAAATATATTTTTAGAAATAAGTCACTATAACTATAGCCCATCCATTACCTACTAACTACTAATTAACTGCAAGAAAAGTACTCGTTAAATTATTTTAAGAAACTGTTATTACCTTAGGATTACATTGACCTTCTAACTGCTCTGGTGCTGCATACAAGTGCGTGCCCAGAGCCAGGCCACTATGAGACTGCTGCAATGGACATGCAAGTCCAAAATCCCCTAACTGCACTAAGAGTCCACTCTCACTTCTTCCCACAAACACGTTACTCGGCTTCACATCATGATGGATAATTCCTTTTGAATGTATGTAGTGTAGACCTCGCACTAACTGAGTAAACATGTCCATGACCACTGCAATACTGGTCCCAGCGATTGGAAATGCATCAGGTGAGTACGGTGTTTCTAGGCAGGCGGAATCATTTGAATCGGAATGATGGAGAGTCAGCTCTTCTGAACCCTTGCGTGATAAGATGATATGATTGTTTCTCTCATCCAACCATTGCTTTAGGGTCTGCTGGCAAAACGTCATCTGAATATATAATGTGGCCCATTTCAGATTAACTCGCGAGCAATTCTCAAACTCATTAGATGTGAGTTTACACACCGCTTTATTTACTTCTAAAGAATCTGAGTCATCATCAGTTGCTGAATCGCTTTCCTCTGAGCTCACTGAACTGCCAAATTTGTCAAAACTGTTAGAATTTTTGAAGGATATTTCAAAGTCGGAATTGCTGTGGTTTTTGGTCAATTCTTTTGAGTTGTATGTCTTGAACGACTTCATAATATTCGGATAAACTGAGGAAACACAATTAGTGCTGATTGAAAAGTCTTCACTGTCTGTGTCCATTTGAAATTTACGTTTCTTCTTCTTTAATTTTGATTCTATCATCGGTTCCAGCCATGCAGCCTTATAGTTCACTATGTTTGGATGGTTGAGACTTGCTATAGTCTTCACTTCTGCTAAGTGAGTCATCACTGAATTAACGTCAGACGATTTGATGAATACCTTCTTAACCGCATAATCTACTCCATCTAGCCTGTGTTTGGCTTTGAAGACACTACCAAAACCCCCACTAGCAATCAGGAAAAGCTCTTCAAATTCCTTATGATATCGAGACCACTCCAGTCCAGATGGCTGAACGATTGGCCACGTTGCTGGCAACGATATAGGTATCTCAGAACCACTGGCAACCGTCACCAGCTGGTATAGTGCACGCTGGTACTGACTCCTCATTACCTCAAACTCACCCATAGCATACGAATCATCAATTAAGTTCATACTATGAAGTTTCTCACATATGGTATTGTATAGCTGATCGGCCCGAGACACATCCTTTTCAAGCAGGGAACATAACTGTTTGACCAGCGACTGAACCAGCAAGCTGATTGGAGTGGTTGCCGGGGAACTGACAATATCAACTTGTTGCATGCTCTGGTGTAAGAAGGACTCATGTTGACTGTTACGTGCTATACCTGGAATGAAAACAGTAAGCCTTGTTTATTTATTTTATTCATTTTGAAAGGTGGTACAGCCGTAAGAGCTTACCCGGGGTGGTACCACCGTCACCCTCATAACCCGCCGTAAAGCAACATGTTCTCCATGTGTTGTGTTACGGTTGGGGAGGTGTGGTTGCCGGATGCATCCGCGTCCATCCTTAAGTAGAATTTCTGTTCTATTTGAGATTGGACGTGGTCCATGGGCTGCAGTGACCACTTGACATCAGGTGGCCTGCATTCCCGTTTCTTTCTCTTTCACAATTAAAAAAAAAACTATACTAAAAACTATAAACAAAAACAAAACTTTCACAAGAACTATGTAGTAACCAAACATATTAATCAACCTTTAATTTGTTACGAAACCACTGCTTCTATATGTTTCACTATAATTAAATGACTATGAACTCTATGAGTTAAACTTAATACATAAATTTCTTTGCCACAACCTTATATGGTAACAGAACTTTCCAGTAAATTGATTCTTTGGTACTAGATTGTAGACCACAAAAAATTGTTGATAAAATTCTTGCATGTAATTTACATATATCATAAAAACAAAAATAATTATACAACCAGTGATAACATAGTGGTGGTGGTGGTGGTGGTGGTAACCATACTCTCCATGAAAGGCCTGGGATTTCAGTCCTTGGCAAGCACATTTAACTATACAAAATATGTACACATTACGATTAAGTATCGGTACCTTTCATAACAATGAAGGAAAATGTATAGAAACTTGAATGTATGCGAGATCTCTATAAAGGTACAATGATGTGTGAAGTCTATCAATCTGATCTTAGTCAGAGTCTTGGACTAACGACCCTACCCATTATAAGCTAGACCCACGGCTAGCAGTAGAAAGTAATAGTTAATAACGATGATGAGTTATATAACATTTTAATATATACATAATTGATTTCAATACTACATACATATCCATTAAGTTGGTGAATACCATGTGAGTCACATGGTACTCACCAAATAACCATCACAGAGTCAACTCTGATGCTGTAACAACAAAAAATCTGATGATAGTTCATTTTGGGGGTGAAACATGTGTCGGTACTAATATGTGTAATGGTATATATTTTTAATCTCTTCACTTTTTCCTCTCTTTCATAGCATATGCTTTGAAATATATACCATTATACATATTGGTGGCAAATTGTTGCAAAGTAAACATTGTCCACACCACAAAAAAAGTACTAAAAAGTTACTGCAAAACACTGTAACTGTGTGCGCTGTCTTTTTTAAACGTCCGGGGTCACCAGTTTGGTGTGTGACCACTTTAGAGTTTTATTTGCTAGGAGGTTGACTAAATAAAATACGGATCTTGAGGGGCACTATTTATACATATATGTAGCATATCCTCTACAACTTAATAGCATGAATTTCCCCTAAGTAACACCTGATGCTATTAACTATATACATATCATAACAAGTCCATAAGATAAGGCATTCATATATGGTAAACTAGTGTTCATACAGAGACATTCTTTATGAAGAATCATCCAGATTCAATAACATATCCTGTAATTATTTATTTGAGTCTTCAACAAAATTATCTTCAAAATGAGTTTTTAGGACTTATGCCACAAGATTATAGAACTATTAATAAGTATTCATTAATGCATATGATTTTTTTTTAATATTATTTTTTTTTCATTACTTAAGAGGTCATACCTGCAATTATTATTTTAGAATAACAGATAGAAAGAACTCTTGAATAGAACCATTCTAAACTTAAATCTTTAGAACTAAGAACCATTCTGATTTTTAATGTAGTTTAGCAGTTATAGTTAAGCAGTTAGTTAAATGGCAGGAATAGTTGAAAGTTCTCAGGTTACGAAACTAAATACCTATAGTCACATATGTGGTACCTGCAAAGATGTGCAATATATCTTTGAAATGTGTCAAGGTAATTGGTGAAGACCGTACAATCATTATGTGGTTTATATAATAATCCTAATATGATATGAATGAAAGTTGTACAAACCTAAATCGAAAGACTTTATGGTGGCCAATGCCTCCCATTTTCCATGTTTTTGATTTTCCATACTCGCTTGCAGTTTCGTGTTTTACAGAATCCAGGATCGATTTTACTATTTACTTTTGCTTGAGAAACATTTTAGAAAAATACCACGAGCGTTTTACAAATTTAAGACATTCGAAACATTTTGGATTATAGTTATAATTAACAAAAATGTATATAGCAGGTAAATAAACAATTAAATTATTATTCAATTACTATTACTATTGTCAAAAAGCTAATCACAGATCACATATATCACTTTATTTATTGCAGATCAATATAAATAACTGTGTGCTAAAACAGATTATGCAGAACAAACGCCACATAGACATACATATATACTTTACTATGGAATTGACATTGACAAATAGATCACTGTAAAGTTGCTCCAAGCGAGATCGTCACTGCATTGGGTTGCCCAATATAACTAAAATACAATACGATTACGACTAAAGCTCTTAATATATGTTTATAATGCGATGAAGGATTTTATTCTTTCGAATATAATTTTATTTAAAGTAGTTATTACTATTTTCATTGAATTATATTAATAATTTATGAGTCAAAGTGTTAGTCCTATTGGTGTTTGATTGAAGTAATTATATAATACATTTAAAATATTTTAATAAGTTTAGACTATCTCATCTTTGTATTGCATCAAAGGTCTATAATATGCTTGTAATTTTAATCATAGACTAAAAGAAGTGAATCTAAAGCCCAATCAGTAAAATGAAATTGACAATGTTGACATTATTGTTTTTTGACATATTGTATTGACACATGACAGTTATATAAACAAAAATATTCTATCAATTTGCGTTTGGTTCTCCAAAAATAATAAAATCCATGCGTTTTTTGCAGACTTAGCTAAAATAAAAACAATAGAAATGAATCTCCTGCCAAAGAGCCATAAAGAGTTTAGTGAGAAAGATTATTGGAACAAGTTTTTCAAGAAACGTGGAAATAAGGCATTTGAATGGTTAGGTTGCTTTATGTTCAGAATATTTTTACTATTATAATATTATAAAAAAATATTCTACAAACAATTTATTACGATTTCCAGGTACGGCGAATACTTAGAACTTTGTGGTCATCTCCATAAGTATATTAAAAAGGGGGATTCTATATTAATTACTGGATGTGGTAATTCCACTTTGAGCGCTGATCTTTACGATGTTGGTTATTCGAACATCACCAATATTGACGTGTCGGAGATCGTTATAAAACAAATGAAGTCTATAAACGCTAGCAGAACAGACATGAAGTTTCTCTGCATGGACGCTTTACATATGAGTTTTGCTAATGAAGAATTTAACGTTGTACTAGACAAAGGAACATTAGACGCACTTATGCCAGATGATTCTGAAGCCACAGTGCAGAGAATAGACAAGTATTTTGCAGAAATCAAAAGAGTTTTAAAACTCAGCGGGCGGTTTATTTGTATAACATTATTACAGAGTCATATTTTGAAACATTTGATCAAAACTTTCTGTGATAGATCGTGGATGTTCCGGATAGTGAGATGCCATGAAGCGGAGGAGAAGAATGCGTTGGACGGTGATGGGAGCACCCTGCCAGTGTTTGTTGTTGTTGCAACCAAGTTTAAGGAAATGCCAAAATTAGTTAGTTTCATTGATATTAATACATTTTTTTCTTAGATTGTATCCTCAGAACAAATATACATGATGGTAAGTGGTCACAGCATATGCTCATGTGAAGAGCCAAAAAGTGACAACCAAAAAAGGGAGTTTGTTGATAATTATATTTTTAAATAGAAATTATTGAGAAGGACGTTTTGTTAAGGATTGTTAATTTGTTATAGATTCTAGTTGGCCAAAAATCAATCTCAGTATCAGATAATGTATACATACAGTTAAATTCGAAGTGAACAGAATAAGAAAACCATTATTAGAGGCCTTCATTAGAATAGAACCTAACATTACAATAGAGCCTAAAACAATAGATGTTAGAATTTTTCTCAGTGTGTCCGTGCTTTTGAGCGCACTAATCTTAGAAATGGCTTCACTGGTTTTGGTGCATCATTCACTAATATATAGCAGTTAACTTCACTTAGTAACTTTCATGATTGATTTGTTTTAATTGGTCTATAAATAAAAGTTATGGCCATTCAAAAGCTGCAGGTGTAGATTTAAATGTTAACTGTCCATAACCCTTTGATTTATAATTTTTGAATTATTATTTAT
Organism: Phocides pigmalion okeechobee; assembly: GCA_018251015.1. NCBI lineage: Eukaryota > Metazoa > Arthropoda > Insecta > Lepidoptera > Hesperiidae > Phocides > Phocides pigmalion. Next base: position 9,328 of record DWON01007429.1, read on the forward strand.
TAACCCATTGAGTTTTTTAAAACTTTTAATACCAACAACATTAAATATTGTGTATAGCATTATTGTAATAAATAATAAATAAATTTATAATCCACTTTAATCATAATATTCACTTCGTATTTGCTTATGAAACAAAGATAGACAAGTATGTGGACTTTTTGCAAATAACAAGGACTTTTTGCAATAAGTAAATCTGAAAAATCCAAAAATTTGAGCAAACATGAATGAAGTCACAACCTGCACCATATAAAAATAAGGGTGTTAATATTAGACCCTATATTTCGTCTTAGTTGCTTACAGTTTTTTATTGCATTATTAATTAGTGCCGAGAGTTTTTTTGCCGGATTTTTCTCGGTCAACCTTAGCGAACAGGGTGCTCCAAATCTGATGTACTGATTTTACATTGTACCCTTGATGTTCATTAAGTGTATGTAAAAACCTTACAATGAAATAAAATATTTGAATTTTAATTAATATATTATTTTTTTGTGGGAATTTTAGATACTGGAAGCATGTATGGCTGGCGAAAAGATGTTAAGGTTGGACACAACTGATGAGTTGCAAATGTCCGTGAAGTCTGTCCAGGATGTTGCTTTCGTGACAAATGGACTTGGTAAAACTACATTAGATGGTGACAATGAGGTGGGTAACTTTAACACTGACTGCTGCTCATATATTACATTGAATAAGGAATGCGGGAGGCCGAACTAAACTGGAGTTCTTTTATCTAGACTAGACTGAGCCGACGATTTACACAAATTTTGTTTTTAATCGTCATTGTAGCATCCATGAATACACAAACATAATGTCCGCATTCAGTCTTGTAGCGCCAACTTAAACACAGCAATTGTTCGAGAGATTTGTGTGTACAACACAGGTGTGTACAACACAGGTGTGTACAACACAGGTGTGTAAAAGCCTCAAGGGCGTTGCACCGAATAATACACAGCAGTGTTGTTCTGTATTGTACACTGCTGTGTATTTGAATTTGAATTTATATTAATCTGTACAGGCAGACTGCAACCTATACTAGAATTTTACCTATTATAACTTATAATTTACATTTTTCAGGTTTCATTGGATCTGATGCAACCAGGTGAAGACACACCGCGCTACACCCTGTACATTGTTGACCAGAAGCGGTCGCAGGCCATCAATAAATATGCAGTATTTATTGTACCTCAAGGCAGGTGAGAGGGAGTTTCATTTTTCTGTTTGACTTCATTATTTGTTACTTTGCCCATATACATTAGTTTTGAATTCGCAACAGATTTTTTGTACAAGCTCATGATTATGCTATCAGCCTGATACTAAGTAGTCCACGTCACCGACATCCATATACAACAAATATACATTACTTCTCCTGAGGACTAAGATCCTTACCTCTAAGTGTAAGTTGCAGGCACTTCTGTCCTACCTATGCACTCTGTTATTCACTCTCATTCATCGCATTGGTGCAACTTTGGTTTAGTAAAAAATAAAAATAAGTAAAGATATTGGCACGGGTTCGGACTCCCTTTAGATTGTTTAGGTTAGACTTTTATTATAATTAGTTTTGAGATTTTCATCATTGTAAATAATTATAGTAGAGATATTTGAACATATCAATTTAATTCAATCTCAAAGTAATAAAATGTCTTTGATATGCTATCGTATTGTTTCAGGGAATCAGAATGGTTGTTTGGAACGGCAACTGGGCGGCGTCAGCTGCAGGATTCGGCGCGCTTCGGGCGGCTGGTGGTGGCTGTGCTCCGCCGTGGACATCTCTTTAGCAGCCTCGACGCTGTCAAGGACGAGCTCGCCCACTCCGCCAAGATGCTGGCACCCAACGGCTTTACTGGACAGGTATGAGGATTAAGGTGGTAGATGACGATAGATTCAACAGAGAATACACAAAGACCATATTTAGATGTGAAATAATTCATTATATTAAGGAAAAAATATGGCTGTTAAATATTTTTTACGAAATAGAAGTAAAAACAATGTTGATTGGTCACTATTAACTGTTACCAATCTTTACCATGAGAAGCATGAGATCCTATCTTAAGTATTCTGGTGCATTACTAAGAGTGGGGACTAATTAAGGAAGCCTCACATTATCTGTTCTCCATTTTTTAGTGCTGATCTTTTAGTCCTTCTATTCCCACGATGTACTCATCTATCCATTGATCCCATCATTCATTTTTCCAAATTTCGAATTCTTTAGCCCAATGATCCCTAACTAGCCCCTTGGTTATCTTGATTCCCAGATCCTACTACCTATAAGTTACCTCATACCATAGATTGCACAGTCCACTCACTCCTAGTTCCGTTTCCAGATCCCGTTCTTGTCGTTGGGAAGCGACGTGGGGCGAAGGACGAGGGTCCGCGCGGGTGCTTCGGAGCTCTCCGGCCAGTTCGTGGTGGAGGATGTAGACGTGGACGGCGCCACCCATCGCCGGCTGGTCTTTCTTGATAATCAATTCCTCGTGCAGTCAGAGGCTAAACTTAAGACAGGTTGGACATCATTAGTTGGATTTTTTTATGAGAGAAGAGTAGCAAACAAGCATGCAAACCACCTGATGATAAATAGTTGCAGCCCATACACATCCACGTACAACCAAAAACACGACTGAAATCCTATCTGAGCTCGAACGTAGACACGTTGCTACTCCTGAGGACTAAGATGGTCGTCTCGCTTCAAAGTGTAGCCGGCAACCACATCCCTCCAAGCGAAACAAAGCTTTACGGCGGATTATAAGGGTGGCGGTGGTACTTTCTCAGTGGAACTATAAGTCTCCCACCTATAGCTTGCTGTACTTGCGGCTTGTACACACCTGTGTTGTACATACAAATTTTATGACACGCTACAAGACTGGGGACGGACATTACGTCTATATATTCGAAGATGGTACATAGATTTGAATGTAAAACATATCTGATTTGTATTTAATATATTGATTTCAGTAAAAAGAAAGAACAAAGTGAAAACAGTGGTGGACTTCGGTTATATTTCTTTGTACCATTCCTTCATGTGTGTGGGCGCTGTGCTGGCCGGCACCAGCTCCTCCATCGCAGTCCTGGGCCTCGGAGGTGGCAGCCTCTGCATGTTCCTCAGGAAATGCTTGGATAATGCCAGAATTGTCGCAGTGGAACTAGATCCGGCCATGTTGGAAGTAGCGAGGAATGATTTTGAGTTGGAGACAGACGAACGGTTGCAAGTTCAGGTCAAAGACGGTGTGGATTTCTTGAGAGAAGAAGCCGATAATGGTTAGTTAATGTAGCTAGTTTTTTTAAGGAATTATATATTCATTTATGTTTGAAGAAAATGTGGTGCTGAAAAGGATAATAAGAGAATCTGCCGACATTAACACCTCGACTGCGGCGCGCTTGTATGTATTAGATCGGGTCAGGATTGCGGGAGGCAGCCCTAACTGGAGCTCTTTTCTGTAGACTGTAGCCGACAATTCACACAACTATTGTATTATAGCATCCGTAAAACATTTACGAGTACACAGACGTTGTTTCCTCTCACAGTCTTGTAGCTCTGACGTAAACACAGCACTTTTGTTCGCCCGTAATCCATACAAATTTGTCGGTACAACACAGGTGTGTAGGAGCCGCAA
>DWON01007430.1:0-12929 GCA_018251015.1 Phocides pigmalion okeechobee
CATGCTTTGAAATATATACCATTATACATTGTGGTGGCGGATTGTTGCAAAGTAATTTTAATAACAACTTAATAGCTTACAAAATAGTCTAAGTATTATCTGTATTATCTGTAAAAATGGTCTACGAAATACGTATATAGAAAATATCTACGTTGAAGGTCTCCAAAATACCTGTAAAGTAAATAAAGATCTAGTTCTACAGAAAAGATCGACGGTAAGCGTCTACAGAAAGTATGTACGAAAAAAGCCTACGAAGTTCTACGAAAATGGTTCGCGACGAGGGTTTTCCAAGAGTTTATATTTATGTAATCTAATAATGAAGTCTATTAGTTGTGAAGACAGCAAAGTAGGTATTGTCTGGTCCGCATTTCCCTACATATTAGATATTTTATTAATATTTCTCTATTCTGTATTTCAACTTCGCGTGGGCATCGACGATTACACGTCCTCTGAGAAGGACGACACCAAGACGAGGCATTCTGCGCTCAAGGCGAGTGCCTACTCGTTTGTAAACCCGTTCAAATGGCCGGTATATGTGCTATATACTCCTTCTCCTCCTTAATTTTGAAGTTCGTCCCCTTAATAGTTAGAGGGACGGATGAATGAAAATTTCATTTCCTATCTTCTCCCTTCGGAGTAATTTCATGAATACTTAGATAACTTTAATTATACCTGAAAATCTAAACACAAACTCTCACGTACGGGACTTATCCCTTCTACCCGTCTAAGGCATAGTAAATTGCATCCGTTTGAGGTACATAAAATGACCTTGACAATATATACTAATGTCGGCTAGGCTATGTGCTGCTTATATTAAAATGCAATCATCAATCGCATAAATAGCTGAATATATACAAAAATATTTTGTGCATACCTACCTATTAACAATGCAATTATTCATTTGAACAATAGAATGTTTTATCTATACGGTATGCATAAAATAATATATACTTATAGAAAAAACACGAAAGAAATGGAATGAGGAAAGAAGAAGGAAAAATCCACCCACCCAATAGGTAAAATTAATTAAAAAATGTCTCAAAAGAGGCAAAAAGTTTCCCAGAATATAAAAGATTTAATTGCCTTTGTTCGCTAAATGAACTAACAGTTCACTGACACTCCAACGGATGAGTGCTTAAGCTAACGTGCACGCCACCTGATGTTAAATGATCTCTGCAGCCCTAGCCCTGCTGCTTGACATCTACGTCAAATTTGATACATGACTTAAGTCCTGTCTGACATCGTGCATAGATGCGTTGTTACTCCTGACGGCTGAGATAGTCACCTCGCTTGTTAGTGAACCCGGTGACGTCTTCAATTGAAATACAAACTTTACGGCGGATTATGAATGCGGAGGCGGTACCTGTCTGGCTGAATTGTTGTTCTACATGTCAATTTATTTACTTAAATGGTACAAAGCCATTTCTGAAAATACTGGGTAACATAAGCAAATAAATATTGCTATTCAGATGAGGTTCAAATTGTATCGCGACATGACAATAATGGTGAAAATTATGTATATGACAATGATTTGGGCAATAAATAATTTCATCAGAAAATATAATAACAACACATTTTTTACAAAATTAGTTTATTTTTTGTCCTCGTATTATCGGCGCTTAAAATTAAAAGCGACCACATTGGGCAATTAGACAATTGATAAGATTTACTTCTGTAATACATACATATATATGTATTAATTAAAAAAGAAAGAACTACTACATCATAAATTATACATTTTCCGATGTGGGGCATGCGAGCTCTAGTTAATTAAGCGAAACAGAAGGAAAAGATAAAACGAGTACTAAAGAAATACGGCTAGAGGAAATGTTTGTGGGAATTTCCAATGTTTAATGTGGTTTATGGAGAGTCGACCCGCCGCCGTTTACGTGCATATTATTAAAGCCAGGTTTTTAGGTTCGTTTTTTATGGAAAACTGTTATCCTTGGTTGTTTGTCAACAGTCAAAAGTTAGACAAGGTAAAAACAAAGAAATAAATAAAAAGAAGATTGCCTATCATATACAAGAATATTTATAATATATCAATATATGTATATATTGATATTTTATTTTGCTGGAAACATCCCATGGAGTTAACAGATGACAGAAATATTGTTCGATCGAGGTGTTAGTGCAGTATCTCCCTTAAGTAGCTATTTGGCTCGCCTACGCACCACCACGTGCTTTCGGGCCGGCCGTCGGATACTCACTCTCCCCACTCTGCCCACACATTGTGACGTATGCGCTCAAGACAAATTTGATGTATCTCTACATACACTACAGTTAGTACCATTCCCTTCATCATTTGCCGTAAAGAAATCAGTTAAAAATAATGTATACCTACCCAATATTTTATCCCTTTGTGCGTATGATTCTTTGTATTTTGTACTTAACTTTGTTAAAACATGGTTTCTTCTGAGATATTTTTATCAAGAATATCTGGGCATAATAAGAAAAGAATATTGGATGAATTATTACAGAAACAATTAGGTACTTGTAAATTTTTTATTCGCTTTTAGGCTTAATAGTATTCAGAGTTAATAAAACATACCAGATCAGATAAGGATACTGAACAGTAATCATTTTACATACTTACACAGTTATTTGCTAATTCTTAAAAAACCGGATTATTATCTTCCAATCTATATACATAATATAATACTAATAGTAGGTAATAATAATAATTAACTTTGTAAGAAAATCCCTTGAATATTATGATAAATGAAATATAAGTGTATTTTAAGGCAAACTAATTTACAATTCATAAGTTATTAGGCAAGTAAAATAGTTTTGGATTTGAGGTGGACAGAATTCTTGGCACCACGCCATTTACACATTGTTTATGTTGGGCTTTTATCATAATTCATTTTAAGGTGTTCATATATATTCAAATTTAATGTAATAAAACAGTTTTATTACTATATAATTTTAATTACAAAAAATATAATAATAAAAATAATAAATAATAATAATATTTTATGATCTGGTTAAATATTAAAAAAATGTGGAATATAAATATTACATTAAGATAATATTGATTTATCAGGTGAATGGTTCATTTTATAAAAAATATGTAACAGTAAAATAATATTGATTTACTTTATAACCACATATATTATTTTAGGTGTTACAAAACAGGGAATATTTTTGGGGACATAAAAATGTTGTTGTTAAAAATAAGGTCATGAAAGTTGCACGTAACCTTAGAAATAGTTTCAAGAAAAAACTTAGTTGACGCGAAGATCACAAAAACTCTTCTGGGCATTCTCGCGAGAGCACGCTTTGTACAGATGTAAAGAGGACGGTAAATCAAAGGGCGGGCGGAAAGTCGCGGCTTATCACGACCGTGACGTGAGACTTCAACTTTAACGAGCGAGGGGTGAAAAGTATTTCTCGTTTCATATTTTTATTAAAGTTTACTTTTATTTTGTATCATAAATAAGATAGCTCGGCTTTACTGCCTTCAGATTTAAAAACACGTCTTTGCGTGCACGTAGGTAATCTCAATATTTTTAGGTATAATTAACTTGTCAATATGGAGTGTATAATAAAATAAATTCAAGGGTTCTCAAGATCAAGTACACACAGACAAAACAAAAAAAAAAAAACACATTTTTGTACTTTGTCCTTTTGCAGCATGACATAACAAAACCAATATTACTCATTGCGTAGAAAGAAACAATACATAAATTTAAAATCACAAACACCTTCTAAGTTACAAGACATTTGTCTTCGTTTAACAATTTTCTCAATCAATTCAATCAATCGAGTATTATATACAAATAAATGAATTATAGTTATAAAAAATGTACATTGTTTCCCCATAAAGCTATTTTTTACAAAATTAGTGTATGCAGTCTACCTCATGTTAATACCATACCATACCATCCTAAATGCACGAATTACTTTAGACTAAAAGTATGTATGGCGATGGTACCTTCCCAGTTTAAATATACACCATCGTTTTTTTGAAATTATTATTGGGTACCTTCCATGTAGTATATATGTATAAGCTCTACCACGTAGTTTTTTTCAAGTTATACTTCTTTTTGGCCCGTTAGGGAAAAATGAGGAAAGTAAATTTTTACAATGTGTATGTCACGAAAAACCGACACCATGAAATTAACTAGTTTTATAGTAATAACGTTACTGTCTCTAATTTAATAAATTGCGAAGTGATACATGATTAAAAATAATTAGTTTATTTTAATTATATACAAATAATTATTGCCAAAGAAGTATAATTGCGTGCGTTCATAAGTACATACATATATTTTTGTTTTATAAAAGTATTTATTTAAAAAAGCAGACTATTCCAACTGAGGAACGAACTCTCTCAAAAGCCGCGGTTTATGAAGCGGTCGCTAAATCAAACTGTGGGCGGGAAGTGGCGGCTTATCGCTACCCCGAAGCAAGAATCTTGCAAGGAAGGCCATGGCACAGGAAGTTAATTATTTATATTTGCCATAGGAACGGCCTGCAATAATATTAGCTTTATATAACAAATGTCTTAGCTTAATTAAGGAAACATTTTCGATGATGATTCCTTAACAATTGATTTCCTATCTCTAAATATTATAAAACAAAGTTCCCTGTAGCATCTGTCTGTCTGTTCGCGATAAATTCAAAAAGTACTGGAAGGTTTTGGTGCTTAATAAATTAAGATTTTTTTGTAAATCAGCGATTAATCAAATACTCGTAGTCAGATTTAATATAGTAATTCAGTCGTCGTTCGAAATAAATGTATCTAATTGTTAGGTTTTGTAACTAGGCAATGACTGAATGCATGTATGAAAGATAAATAATGTAAGTAAATATAAACTCTATTACCCGAGCGAAGCTGGGCCAGATCGCTAGTCATATATAATGCACAATATGAAAATTTTATAAAATTAGCAATAAAAAATCAAGCTCTTCCTCTGTTCCAAGGTTCTCCCATGGTCTTTCATGTCCAACCTCAAAAATGACTAAAATGTCAAACACTACGTGCTTAGATGTGTTGCTACTCCTGAGAACTGAGATGGTCGCCTCGCTCGCTTATGAATGTAGCCGGCAACCGCACCTCTCCAACCGAACACACAAGAACTGCTTTACGGCGGATTATTGTGGCGGTGGTTTTTCCCTGGTTGAACTATTGTTCTATCACCTTGCCAAGCTACAGGTAAACTTAACTCATGGCTATTATAGCATCTGTAGTTAAACTTTATTAACTAAACCAATTTATCAGCTCACTTCCATTACAACCGAAATTCGACCTTTTCGCCCAACCGGTTCTACGAATATATTTATTGAAGTTATAAAGTCAATCAGCCGACGCCTCATAAAAATGTGTACTAATTCGGCCGCTACGACCTGCCCACCTATGACCTACTTATTTAGCTATGACACCCTGAATCAGTTGCTATTTCCGGAATAACTGGAATAGAATTTGTCAATAACTAACTTAGTCTAGATGAATCACGGTTTGGCGATCACAACATAACAAAAATACCTAGAACTTTTGTAATAAACGTTTCTTGTCTTGTTTTCTATTCTTGTTTTATTTGAAAAATCAGATAAAATGGATTGTAACTTTAGATAAAAATTGGTTTATCGATATGGATCGGACGGATTGGACACATGGACATCAATGGAAATTATGTCTAAAACTGTTTTTAAGGCCTATATTTGAACACAATCCAATAACTGGACAGGGCTAGAGGAGAACGGCAAACTGCGGCTCGTGAGTCACTAGGGACTTAAACTTGATATTTGATGAATGATTTCATTGATTCCATAACATTTGTGTCTCTTTACTTCCGTACACAGATATTATTTAAATCACTATAAAAATACTCTTTAAATTATTCTACATAATGAACTAATCCACTATCTATTATTCAATCATTTTAGTTGTATAATTGAATTAACAATTACAGATCCTAGTTAACATGTTTCGTGTTAAAACATTTGTATGTTTCAGGTGAATGAATCGTTGAATGTATGAATCGGTGAATGAAACAATCGTTTATTTTATATCAAATAAATTACATATACATATGTGACTTATCAGAGCTTTTTTGTGGCTGTTTAAATTCTCAGAAATTTCGTCCGTTGCAAATTTTTGCTCTACGGTCTTCAAAGATTGCCGATCCCTGACCTAGAATATACTCTACCAGGCGGATCCAAAACGATTTAGTGAATAAACGCATTTGTAGTAGCCAACATATATATAAGACATTTCGAAATACCCAATAGGTTTTCTGATAAGATTTGACAATTCACATCTTTTAACAACAACAGGAAACTACTTTTAAACATAAGATACATTTAATTATATGTAAGAAGAGTAGCAAATGAGCATACAAACCACCTGATGTTAAGTAGTCGCAGACCATGGACATCCACGTAAAATGACAAACACGACCGAAATTATGAGTTCGAACGTAGATACGCTGCTCCTGTGGACTAAGATGATCGCCTCGCTTCAAAGTGTAGCCGGCAACCGCACCTCTCCAACCGAAACACAACTAACGCTTTAGGGCGGATCATGCGGGTGGCAATGGTACCTCCCTGGGTATCATAGAAGTGCCTGAAATTACTACCTTAGCCGTCACCCATCTAAATCCCATCTGTGTACAAATCTTACGACATATACAAGCTGAAGACTAAATGCGCTTCATGTACAAAAGTCAATCAACATCAATAGTTTTTGTACACATTTGACATCACAGTTGGACATTTAAAATGTTAGTTACAGATATCCTTACTAATATTATAAATGTGAATGTAAGTTTATTACGCTTTCACGCCAAAACTACTAACCGATTATCATAAAACTTTGTACAACTTAAAGAAAGGCATGACAATCATGCCTTTCTTTAAAATACATATAAAAAAAAATACCTAGCAACAAGCAAACCTTCAAATTAATAATATCTTATTGACTTTAGCTACAGCTGTTAGGAATTTTTGTATATATTTTTTTTTTGTTGTGCCACATAGAAGCAATACTTAAACTCTTTTAATTGAGGTTACGTACAAGTTATTAGTTATCTTTGATATTTATCTAAGGGCTTCAACGTAAGCGAAGCCACGGGTAAAAGCTAGTATTCCAAAATTACGATGAACTATCGTAGCTGTACACAAACTATCATGTACCGTTTGCCCTTGTAAACGTCAAGGTGGTTCTGGAAAGTTCTGCGAGTATTTTTATTGCATCAAGTCCAAGCCAGAATACAAACTGGTTAGAACGTTTGGACGAAATTTTACGTGCGTCGTCGGACGGCTAATCAAATCTGGAGCGCTAACAAAGTTTTGCTCGCCTTCTTCCATGGAAGTTACGTATTCAACACACGTGCCGTGGTCAGTGCCTTGCTTACGAATATTTTCTATACAGTTACAAAATAATTCCGTTATAAAAGAGTTTCCTTACTCATATTGAAAGGTAAATTCGGAATCTTCCAAAGATTTCGAGATTACATGGTAAGTTAAAGGTTTTGTTTTAAAATAACACATTATTCAAAATTCATTTCTGCGGAGAATAGGCTTTTAAAATATCATCCATGCTTGTAATATGTCGAAAATATTTTTAGTACAACAAATAACACGTTCCGAATTCGAGCCCCAAATAAGCTATTCTCATGTTTTGAATCTGGGTTGTGTTATATTTGTTTATTTCCATGGCATTTACGACACATATTGTCATTTTGTAGGGCTAAATGTGTGGTGAGGTATTACTTATTAAATTTTACATGAGGTGACGTTTACTTGGGCTCGGATATGATTAGTCTGAACGACACGAGTTCACATTAACGACATGAACCCCTAACGAGGTATCTTCCGTAGCGTATCATATAAATTAGCGGAGGGAGTCTGGCCCCACTGTATGTCATTGTAAATTATGCGAAAAGTTGCCGTAAATTACCTAATTCGCTACTGTAATTATCTTGTCCCTTTTTTACCTGCACTGTACCGACGGTCAAGGTTACAAATGTTTCCTAATTTGGCCCATTATTTCGGATCTGCATTAAAGTCTTTGTTCATTGGGCTTAAAACAAAAGGTTACGTTTTTTCATTTGTATAAATTATCTTAAACTTTTGATTTCTGAATTTAAGGATGGCTAATATCGTTAGGCGTGTAGAATTCAGTTCTTTTACCTAACGATACCATTAAGATGTTCCTGATCTCAACAAAGATACGAGACTCGAAAATAATAATATAGATTTCGGTTCGCACACGGAGTGAGAGTTCAGTGTTCAAATCTCTAGCACGCACAGCAAATTTCGTAAAAGTTCGCAAAGGTTATATGAAGTATAAAAACCACAACACTGTCACTGGGGCCCGTGACAGCGTAGTTGTCCGATTCAGCTCCCGCAGCCCCCGGCATTTTAAGGGCTGAGCAGGAACAGGGTGTGGTTTTAGTCAATAAATTAGCATACCCTTTTGTGGGCGGAGGGGATCATTTGATGATTTTCACATCCAAAAGTAAAAAAGATGTAATGATCCACACTTGGTCAGTATGGTCGGCTTAACACTTCTTATTCTTATAGGAGAACCGAGTGGGACGGTAATGAAGTGATCATAAATAGTTATATATACTTCCTATAAATCCAAAGTACTAAACAAACAAAGTAGGTCTATCTCGACTTAAATTAATTATTCGCGAAGGTTGATGAAGCCAAACAAACAATCTGGTCAAGGATACGCTTTAAACAGTTACGTTAATTAAAATAGTTAAGATTCGTTTAACATTCTCCAAAAATCTTGTTTCAGTCACGTTTAAGATATTTGTTCTAGTTTCTTTTACATTTTATTTATAAACTTGTGAGCGTAAAGTGAAAACATAAAAAATACGTCTAAGTTTTTGTACTAAAATTCATGTAATTAGTTGGTTTCATTACAAGGCCGTAACGACTTTAATTAAAAATTTCGATTGCAAAGAAAACTAATTAAGTTATAAGAAAATATACTTAAGTTTTTTATAATATATATTAAAAAGATTAAGACTGCCTAGTTTGGTACATCTCAGAATTTTCTAAGTAACGAAAATTCTTGAAGAAATTCGCATACACGCGAGGTTTCTATATCGTGTTTAAAGATATATAAATACCAATCCGCATTTAGTCAGTGTTGGAATATGGTGTAACCCTTCTCATATTGACAGAAAACCCAGAGACAGAGAGTGGCCAATAGTGGAATAATTACGAAATAATGATAATGATAATTATAACATTTTACACAGAGGTAAAACTAAACAAAAAGCAATACATTTCGTTGCACACATTACGTAGAATGAAACATGTAAGAATATGGGGAAACACAAAGGCTTTTTAGGGCGCACTCGGCGTTTGACCAAACAAAGTTGCGGCCGGCCAAGGTCGGCTCAAGCTGTTCTAAGCGCTACGTGTGTAGTAATGAGCCTTCTAATTTGGCGCTAGTCGCCTACACAATTTGTTTTGTGGCCAAGTTGCTTGAGTTTGTCTGTTAGTTAACTTTTTGGGAACATAACACTAAACGTAGGTCTACTTACATAATAGTACTATTGTACTATTACATACCTAAGCATATTACGTACATATTATGATCCCGAGGGACGAAGCGGTAACTATACCAGCTTAAGTATTCCGGATTTGATTCTCATTCAAGCACACATTCTTTATCGACGTCAGGACTTTAGCCTTGCTTCGGTTAGACTTAAATGTTAATGGGGTGCAAAGATCATTTAACATCAGAAGGCCTACACGCTCGTTAGCTACTTTTACAATATAAAAAAAAATATATTATATCATTTTAACAAACTTCATCACAAAAACCTGCACTTTTATTACAAATAAATAAGCCAGGTTCAAACATATAAAATCAAAATGTCATTAAATATTTATAATTTTAATCATATTGACAAAATGTTTTAAGTTTATTCAAATCATAATTATATAGTTAATAACTTTAATAATTATATTTAACTCATTAGAACATATTTTATAAATTCTACGCATTTAATAATGGATACAGGAAAATCTCCCGTTAGCCAAATAATTGAATAAACATTATTGTTTGCATGTTATTTAGGTATTGCCACTGGTATTTATCAATAGTTTAATGAGGATTGCTCTGAAAGCTTATCATCGGTTACCTCGTATGTAACGCGAAACAAATTATATGTGCAAACACGAATAGCTTGGCTTCAAATATTTATTTCATTTAAATTATCTATTTTCTAAGTTTTCAGGAAATCTATACATATAATAAAACTGTAACTGGTCGCTGTCTGTACATGGCTAATATATTAAAAATTCATAATGAGGTGCCTTTATATACGCAAGAGAACCCAAAAGACTGTTTTTTTATTAAGTCTGTTTGTCTGTATATCTGTATGTTTGTGCGCGCTAATCTCAGAAACGCCTTATCCGATTTAAATGCAAAATTTTTGAAATTGCATTTTGATGGGATTCACTTAATATTTAGTGCTTTCATTGAAGTCCGGTAACAATAGTAACAAATAAAGAAGTTGTGTCGATTGATGTAATACGTCAACTAGTCGTCACTAATAAAATAATATGTAAACAAATTTATTTGAAAGAATATTTAAAATTTCTATGTGGGTATTAAGAGAAAAGAGACTTAATTAAAATTTCTCCTAAGACCTAATGTATGAGTCTCCGAGTAATTTGATGCCCTATTAATTTAATGAGCCCTTTTATTTTATGTAAGCCGTCTAATTGGACGCCAGCAAAATTTCTTTGAAAATTATTTTGCTTGCGTGGCCATGTCTAGGTATGCTTCATGTTACGGAGAAAGGGTTGATTACAATTGTTTGTATTTCTTTTTGTCACTTTTAGTGAAAAATGTAACATAGACCGACTTTTACAATTATTATTTTTATTAAAAACGAATTTACACTCTATTGCACGAATTACCAGCATGTACATACAATGCATACCCAGGTAATTTACGTCGATATGTGACTAAATATAAAGAGCGTTATCAAAGTTACAAGTACACAAGGCTTAGGTGATATCTGGGATATAATTATATGTTCCTTCTAGACGTCTCTCCAGCTTGTAATCAAACTCAAACCAGTTTTTGTAGGCCGGCGTAAAGACCACTATGTCAAATAGATAATTCAAATCGTCTATATTACTGTAATTTCGGAATGACTACTTTACGTACATCAGAGGGCGGGACCTAGTTCCGCCTCGTGACGTTAAACAGGTGGTATCATAGATTACACATTTACTAGCGACCCGCTCCAGTTTGTACGATAGCATTTAGGGCACCACATTACAAATCTTTTAAAATTTTCGGCGGTTCTTCGCTATAATATTCGTGTAATAAACATAACCGTTCCTCTTGATTTCCTCTGTAAAATCCGTAGCTTAATTACAAATATTTAAGCGTATAGACGGAAGAAAGGCGCTTCTTTCTTTTATACTATGTAAAAGACATATGTATAGTGAGAGGTGGCGTGATCGTACAAGCGACACTAACGTATCAATCTAAAATACTGTAAATTTTAAAAACGACATTTGATATTTCATGTCGTATTTTTTATGGATAGTGGTTATTTATTTAGGACATTTTTTATGTGAGAAGAGCAACAAACGAGTATGCAAACCTCCTGATGTTAAGTAGTCGCAGCCCATAGATATCATCATACAATCACAAACCCGACCGAAATACTATTAGAGCTCGAACGTACATGCGTTGCTACACCTGAGGACTAAGATTTTCGCCTCACTTCAAAGTGTAGCCGGCAACCGCACCTCTCCAACCGAAATACAAGTAATGTTTTACGGCGGATTATGAGGGCGGCGGTGGTACCCACTTCTAAACTAAGTCACTTTTGGTTCGACTCATGACTATGGCGGATTTGGTTTACGGCTATTACCTCAATGGTTCTCTCCCGGATTTTAATTAACCTTGCGTATTTAATTAATCACTTAAAAATATCGGCTTGGAATTAAATTTATAATACTATACAAATTATATGTGTTTATTTGTACTTGTAACAATAACATTATTTGGAATGAGATGTCCGTCTTTGTGTAATGAAACCCCTTTCAACTGCTTATCTGTCTGAAGATAACTCTTGGGAATAGAAGATGTTGTTTAGACCTAAAATATTATTTCGACACAGATAAAATGTAAGCAAGAAAATAAATATGAAATATAATAGGGAACTGACTAAATCTCTTTGTTAGTAACTTGGCTCGTCTCTGGAGATAACAAATATAATTGTAGTGATAAGCCGAAGTATAAGTCGCGGTGCTTATCATAACGCAGGTTGGAGATTAAAATGCGAGATTCTGCTAGTCGTGAGATGTTTGAGAAATATAAAAAAACAATTTATTCTATGGTTTCATACTTTTCAGAAGCCACAATTTATAAAACAAACTTTATTATCGTATGGTGAATCAATCTGAGGTTAGATAAAATTTTATCGAATTTTAAATGAAGCCGTACATGAAAGCCTATGAAAGCTTAAATTTTAGCTTTTTAATATTTTACGTATTTATTACTAATAATATCTAAATATCTAAATATTTACATAATTAATTAACGTAAATGTAACATAGAATAATTTAAGATGTTATTATAATAAAAGCCAAACCTAAGCTATCCCCGCGCTGGGCAGTGATTGCCATTCACTTCTTTTCATTATACTTTCATTACCAAGCCAAGGTTTTTTGTAATCCTCTACCATTTCAAATAAAACTCTGACAAAAAAGACACGTCACGGGGTGGTGGCAGATAAAGCGTTTAAAATTAAAGATTTTTTAAAGGTGGTAGAGCCGTTAGAGGTTGCTCGGAGCGGCACCACCGCCACCCTCATAGCCCGCCCTAAAGCAACATGTTCTTAATGTATTGTGTTTCGATTGGGGAGGTGTGGTTGCCGGATACACATTATTGGAGGCAACCATCTTAGTCCTCAAGAGTAGGAACGCAT
>DWON01007431.1:0-12928 GCA_018251015.1 Phocides pigmalion okeechobee
TAAAAATATCTTTCTAACAGTGTATAACACCTACTTATCAGTTTTAAAATTACAGAGCAATTATACAAGAACTGATTTTGAAAACCTTAAATTAGGTCTATTCGCGTTGTTTATTAACAAAAGGGTCGTTTGTTTTGAAGTAGCGATGTATACCTGCTTTTATTATCTGTAGCACAAAACCACCGTTCTTAATATACACGTTTGAACGTTACGATTGTAATTTCATAGACAAATGATGTTTTCATTGTGAATTATCGATTCCATTGCGGTGTGTGTATCGATTATGAAGGTAATCGCATCATCTGTTACAGCTCGCACGACTTTCACTTCTGGTTCCAAGTCGATAACGTTTAATATCGATTGTATGTTATATGTAGCTTGTATTACGTTGATGTGTGTATCTATCTCACTTTATACTCAAACTTTTATGTTTAATAGAAGGCATTCTAATAATGGTAAAGGTTTGGGTAATGTTGCCTATTTTTTCGGTAGGCATTACAGTTTGGTCTTGAATTACAAATTCATTGAAATTAAATGTGTTTTTGATAGCCGAAACAATGAAATTTTATCGGTTTCAATGAAGAGTAATAATAAAATACAATTGATGTAAATAAAGAAAATGATATATCTCGCTAATAACATAAGTGATTTGTCTATCGATTTATTAGTGAAAGCTTAAATTTCGATCGAGATTTGCTTGTAGGAGATTCATTTATGTAAGCCCTAATTTTTAATGTTTGTTTAAAGAATCCCTATTTTTTTTGTTAGAATATATTCTGTACCTCGGAATCGACCGCCACCCATTGATTTACAGTTTGAGAATAACTGACGTTATGCCTATCTTAATCAGTGGGAAAATTCAATGGAGCCCCCGGGTGTTCTTTCAATAATTTAAGAAAGAACCTGTTTCATATCTGGCGAAGATAATTTTAATGAAATTGTAAGTTTCGTAAGCCCCGATAGACGCTCGCTTGGGAACCGGGGGTTTCTAGAGCTCATCGTTTTTAACACGTTTTGAATAGCTCGGGTTATATGTATGTATGTAATGGAATCTTTGAGCATAATTTTCGCCATTTTCCAGATGTCTGATTAATTTGAAACTTTGCACACGTATCGAGGACCGATGACAATGCGATAACATGAAAAAATAAATGAAAAATAAATAATGGTTAAAAAAAAAACTAAAAAACACTCTTTTATAAAAGATCCAACTACAAAAATATTAATAAGAAAAAAATGCGATGTAAAATAAGCATGGGGTGGTTTTTCAGTGATCTATTAATACCATGCACCCCACGCTTTTTTACATCGTAATTTCTTTTAAAAGCGTGTTTTTAGTTTTTTTTAACTATTATTTATTAACGTGGTCACACTCGTAGAACAAGTGAATTTGCGTTCGTGGGAAAGTTCAAAGAATATTGGAGAGATTACTTTTTGTGGGTTGATATAAGTAATGAAGATAATCCATTGTCAGAATGTCTTGTTAACTTTATTGTTTTGTTTAGACAGGAAAGACTTTATTGAGTTATTGTAAAAACTACTTTGTAACAATCCGTTACCATGATGTACAATATAACCAAATAAGCTGCAGTGACCACTTTAGATTTCGTGCATGTTTGTTTTCTACTCTTGACACATTAAAAAGTATTTATTTTCTTTATTGCATAATTTATAGTTATACGTAATTTGTGTTTTATAAAAGTGGGAGAACTATAGTTTAACCGGGGATCTACCCCTCGTCCTCATAATCCGCCGTAAAGCTTTGCTTGTGTTTCGGTTGGTGAGTTAAGGTTGCCGACTACAATTTGAAGCGAGGCGACGATCGTAGTCCTCAGGAGTAGCAACGTATCTACGTTCGAGCTCAGATATGATATCAGTCGTGCTTGAGTTTGTACGTGGATGTCTATGGGCTGCGACTACTTAACATCTGGTGGTTTGCATGCTCGTTTGCTTCGCATCTCTCATCAAAAAATAATGTTTATACGTATATGAAGAATAATTAGCGAACCAAGTGTAAAAAAAGAGAGTAAAATATTTTAAAGTAAAACTTTCTCATATTAAAGAAAAATAAATTTAATGAAATATTTTATTGTTACAAAATAAATAATTAGGTTTGTATTTGTAATGTCTTCGCATAAGGAATGTTCTTATGTGACATGCTTTATCAGACATTGCGTAGCGAGCCGAATCAATCGAGCTTCGGTATCTGTCATAAGATACAGTTGGACTTTACTTTTTATTTAGATAGTGAAAGGTATTTATCGTTGTGCGTTTGTTATCAATATATATTTATTTCGCAAAATATTTTGCACGTCGATTTTTCTGCACCACTTGCTCTGTTACCGATAAGGCAAGGCAAAAACCATTTCTTGACAATTACATCATTTTTTTTTATAATTTTGTAATTTAATCTGTGCGTGTTATGATCGTTTTTACCAAAGGTTATCATTGGCTGTATCTGACATGATGTCACTCCTTAATATTATTATATCTATTATCTGTTTTTCACGATTTCGCTTGCCATATAAAGTATAAACAAACTATGAAAACGTTTTGGCCTAAGATCGCATAGGAAGTAACTGCTAAGATTACTAAGCTCTGGCAGCAAACTGTCAACTTAAAGGCTATTTTTTATGTGGGAAGAGCAGTAAACGAGCATACGGGTCATCTGATATTGAGTTGTCGCTGCAGCACATCCAGTTGTTTGAGGTTGTATGAGTTATTTGACCTCATCAATATTAACAATATAAATACCCAAGCTCGAACATGCCAAGTGCTAACTGAGGTCTTACATAGATGTTTTGCTACTCCTGAATGATAACCTGATGACTCCTGAGTGTAATGAATTTTCTATTGTATTTTTTAAATATTTTATTGGTAACAAACATTAAAAATATTTAATCTTACCGCTTATAACATAAATAAGATTTTAGTGTAATGTTACAGGACTAATTTTCTAGGATGTAACACAATAAATACGTCCAAATATGGAGAGAGTATACTGCAATATTTAATTATTCAGTTTAACTTTATTAGATAAACAAGGTTTAAAGGTGATTCTTATTAGGAAATTAATGTATGTATGTGTCTTCTGCTATTGTTTAACTATATTTTTAAAAGTGATGATAGATGGCGCTAGACGTAATAAAAGTCTATGTAATTACGTTTTACATATAGATAAAATTTATTCTACCAATTTCTCTTAACATACACTTTTTTATGGCGACTAACAGCTAACGAAGCCATGTAATCTTGTACAGATGTCTCATCGTTGAAAAGAGTTTCTTCGTCAAGTACCTTATCAGCAATCTATTGATTTTTCTCTTATCTCGCACGTCATAAGTAAATCTAGTATCAGACATGATTAGATATTAATTATTAAATGTCATGTAATTATTTATTAAGTATATCAAAGACAACAATACAATGTCTTAAACATAATATATATTTTTTATGGTGGTGGCTAAAAGTGGAACTAAAATTATTTCATAAAAAAACAGTCAAAATGACAGTTCGACGAAGAAAGTGGCGCCTCCACTGATGCTCGTAAAAGTAAGTTTAGAGCGTTTATTTAATAAAAATCATGTTAAAATCTTTTGTAACACTAAACAATGTACATTCTGTACTTTGATCTTTTCTGGTAATGTAGATTTGATAAAAATGTCTATAGATAGCTCGGTAATTAGGGAATTATATTTGTTATAAATTTATTACAATTTACGTAGGTGTAATTCGCGTTATAATGTCTTGTTGAGCAGCAGTATCGCTAGTAGGAATTGGCGGGACCTGCGGGCGCAATCAGAGCGTGTGTGTACATGCGTAGGTACCTACCACGCGCAAGGCCGCCACTGTCTAATGTCATTGAACATGATACCGTCCGTGCTATCAGTACACTTATCTTTATTTAAAACTTTTATCGCCATCTTTGATTTGAATATCGAAATTTGGAAAGATATTTTAGTCAGCGATATGTAATAGCCGTGGACTATTCAAAAGAGTTTATTGAGACACATGATGAGAGATACTGATTACAAATGTAAGATGCAAAAGGCCGTCGGTTCTAAATCTGGGAAATTTCTACAGTGAAGAAAATACGAAACACATAATACGACGTGCCATTAATTTCATGATTTAAGAAAATGATAATGAGTGAATTCAATTAAAAGTATATGAATTATATCCATGGTTGGAGTACAATCAACAGACTTATTAAATATGTTGTCGCTCTCAAAAAAAAATAGGGTAGTTGCGCTAAAAATAAGATAGATTGGAAAAAAAATGTCATCGAATCGGACGACATCACCTCATCGCCCCACCTGCCTATTTCGTTTTACCTAAACTTCTTATAAAAAGGTACTGTAGTTCTAACTGGTTACGCATTATATTCGGATGCGTCGCAGTACACGGACCGCTCTCTGTTTCAAGAGACTGTCCTGGCCCTTTCTATTGTCATTTAGCGATGTGATTGCTGTTATGATTGTAACACTAGATTGCGGTAATAGTTTAACTTTATATTTTGGTAAAATCTATGAAGTATCGCTTCTGATGCCCGAGGCGCCCCCTATATTTCTGTGTTCGCTTTATATTCTTATAAATAAACTACATACTGGTATTAAATAACAAAAATAAAAAATAAAGTCGTTTGCATAATATGACCATTATTATATCTTTATAAAACTATTTGTTTATCTTTTCGAATGAAATAAAATGAATAGAGCAAAAAAACTTTATATTTAAAATTTACATCTTTACAGACACATATTAATTGATACTTTGAAATGCTAATGACTAAAAATAATATAATAACGAAGTTCATTTCTCGCATTGTTACGTCACTGTATCCGTAAGGTTGAAATATAGATGAGAGTGTTTAAGTTGACAGTTTTGTTCTAGTATGTGATAATATTAGCACCATGTTGTAGAACAAACATGGTGGTGGGCAAAAGTGGGTGGTTAAACTAGGGTTGAACATTTTGTTGCATATCTTCAATAATATTATTCTTAAATAGTTAACAATACATATGAAGAGTGTGTGTGATATTGTGTTTCGGTTACAAACGAGACGTATGGTTGTCGACTACACTTAAAAGTGAAATGGCCATCTCAGTCCTCAGGAGTAGCAACGCATCTACGTTAGAGCACGGATAGGAGTTATGTTTACGGTTGCATGTCGATGTCCATATGCTGCAGTATCTACTTAATATCAGTTAGCCTGCAATCTCGTAGCCTACTTTTCTCACATTAATAAACAAAGATATAAATTAGGTTTTTTTTGAAGTATCTACCTAATTGTATAAAATAATAATGTTGCTACCCAACGATTGTACCTACAAAGAGTGGCTGAAATGTGAAATGTACACAAATATACAATAAGAAACTAATCAGCAATAACAAAGGAATTATAAGCAATATGTATATCAACTAATAGTAAATCAATTGATAAAAAAATTAAATAAGGTGAAGTTTAAATTTGAAGTAGGCCTTACAGAAAATGAATTAACTTGGAATTTACATTTAATTTATTCGTATAATTTGAACACACGTGTGTCGTTGCGAAGAAAGTTAATAAAATAAATAAAAGTTAAGAAAAAAAAAGTAAACACACTTTTATAAAAAAAATGCAACTAATAAATGGTAAATAAGAAAAAATGTATTGCAATGTAAAAAAGCGTGCATGGTTTCGAAAAATCACTACAAAAGCACCTGCTATTTAACAAAGCTTTTTGATGAGTATCAAAAGTTTGAAATTAATCTTGACGTACCTACGATAAAATCGTGTTCAAAGTTTCTGTTACAAAGATACGACTGAAGCCAATAAAAGCGTGTTAGAAAACGTAATAAC
Organism: Phocides pigmalion okeechobee; assembly: GCA_018251015.1. Taxonomy (NCBI): domain Eukaryota; kingdom Metazoa; phylum Arthropoda; class Insecta; order Lepidoptera; family Hesperiidae; genus Phocides; species Phocides pigmalion. Next base: position 5,843 of record DWON01007431.1, read on the forward strand.
GTAACGTAACACGTAACCCTAGTGACTACACACGACACACGACGTGATTCAAGACATCACAATGGGGCAGTGGGTTTTGCCTAACTGGAGCGTAGGTGTGCGCGCGGCCTTGGGACCCGTGGGCGGCTGACATTTGATACCTCGTTCCAGTTCAACCTCCCTTGATCGGATATTGACAACTGGTTAACGGGTCGCTAGATAGGGCTCAGGCTAACTTAGCGTTCATTATACAGTCAACTGAACTAATCTTAAGTAACGGTAAAGAGCCAAGTGAAAAATAATAGATAATACTCATTTGTATAAGTAATCTGCTTATACAAATGAATACGGAGATGTTCTACTCTATTCTGTTACCCGAAGAAAAATAAAAAGGAGACGAATCCTCACGTTAGAGTACACATGACAAAGGAGAATGTGTTTCTAGATTTCTATCTTTGCCTGAGTTTCTTCCCAAGGGAATACCTTCGGGAGGCGGTATCGCGGATGAATATTGATCACGTAACACCACAATATTAATCAAAATATAGCGATGTAACGGGAAAGCATCGATGGCTGACGCGACCCATAAATCGACAAGAGCCATGTTTATTTATACAAAGTAATATACACGTAATTAATTTATGAAGCAGAGACACTTTATTGTACGCTATCAAGAAAGTGACCGTCTCTTAGTATATTATTTAGGTTTTCAACGTGTTATTTGCTACGTGACAGAATTTGCAATATTGAAATCCGGAGACGAAAGTACCTCTCAAAATTCTTGCGACAGTCGCAATAGGACGGCCACTTCGTTGAAGAGGGCAACAGGTGGGGAAATAAGATCCTCAAATGTGCCAATAGGACTTACGAGAAGTGCCTGTTGGAGAAAATAAGCAGTGAATATCAAAAAGACTGATAAAAAGTTAAGTGGATATCTTTTATAAATATTGTTGGAAATGAAAATATGAAACCAAACTTACCATATTATTGCAGTCTAAAGAAAGCTGACGAATCTATAGAGAAACAGTGTCAGAAGAGAACGTACACGGTGTGTATGAAGAAAAACAGTTTTATAAGGCGAAGGAACTGAATGATTCCACTGAGGAGGTACCATAGCCCTTTCTAGCGTGAAGCAATTCTTACGTTTGGCAAATAAGGTTTTGATGCTGGCTCGCATGCTCGTTTGCTATTTTAGCAAAAAAATATCCCGAAGAACATAAGAAGAAATTGCCGACTTGAGTTGAATTGCCGCAAAATTGAAAGAGAAGAAAGAAATTGCTTACGAGATTAACACTAGAACCGATATCCAACAAGACGTGGCTGTGGTCGACGGCGTCACGACGTCACGAGGAATGACCGCGTCGATGCAGCAAGGTGACAAGACGCGTCGAAACGCGACACCGCAACCGACCGCAAGGACGGGGAGAGCGTCGCTTACATTCCTCGCGGATTTACTTACGATGCATTTTAACTATACTTACTTTAGTACTAAGCATAGGAATGTTCACTTTTTCACGAAATTGTGTGCAGGTGATAGCGGAGAGATTCTGACACACACGATTAGCTGTCTCGTGTGCTCATCATCTTTCTAAAATTATACTGTATGATGTTTATTCACCAAGGACTGATTTAAAAAGAGTGCCGAGAATTTTTTTCCGCTGGCTTTTTTCTCCCGGTCAACCTTATTCATACTCCTTCTTCTAAAAAGTCTTGATTTTTAAAACAAAAGGGTCTTCATATAAAAAAGAAGTTTTTTACATTAATAACCTCATATTAGGATTCCGAGTGTCGAGGGAGCCAAGGACACATTCAAAAGACAAACTTAGAAGATAATTCTATATTCATCATTCATATGTCTGCTTGGCCGGTAATCAAACTCGTAATCCTTTGCGTGCGTGTTACAGACTGTGCCATTATTGCTTTGAAAAATAGTAATTGAGACGGCTTCGACTGATAAATTGAGAAAAAAATGGATATATTAAAACGAAGCATACACCGTAAAGTTTTTTGAAGTATATAATGCAGTATATATGTATTCTGTACTATTTCATGGGATAACGATACATACAGAATTGCAGAAGCAAATGACATACACAGTAACATGATCTTCAAACCGGCTAAACCACAAGGTCGGGAGATTGTGCAATACAATCGTTTGTTGTACGTAATTATGGTAGTCTCCATTATTTTTATGTTCGCAGTAGTTAGCAGTTACAAATGCATTAATAAAATACTAATCTTATCTAAAAGTATTATTTTCAATTTACACTAGCATGTGTCTGCTGCTTTTGTCCTGCAGAATATTAAAATATATTCCAGTAGATCATGCATTTTTTATCCTACAAGTATATTTCGAACAAATCTGTAAAAAGATAAAAAAAACAAATTTTCATTTTACATTTCACTCCCTTAGGTGGAAATTCTAACTAACCTTTCTTACTGCTCACGCGCTACATTAAGGACATACCTGTAAATTTTCAGGATTTCGATAATGTGTGGACCTTTGTGTCAGTCAGTCAATATATTTCTTTATGTATATCAATTTGCTGCAGCATGTTGTCAAAAGTCAACATGCGAGTGTGAATGTAGGCGTAGATAACCTGATTTAAACCAACATAATTACACAAAATTAAAAATCAATAAATATACTATTCTATGTATGCATTCCACAAACGAGTCAACGAACCGAGAAATACACGTTAGTGGTTTATGATAATTAAGTTTACTTCAAGCTGCCAACAGAAAACTAGAACGTGAAGTGTTCCAGAAGGAATTGGCACCAAGTGGAGGGTAATGTGCACTTTTCGTAAAGAAAACCTTTTTCGTCTATCCTTAATTGCTTGTAGAAGGAGGCAATTCAATACAGAGTATTGGCGTTTAGCCAAAAACGATACGAGTTATGACGGCTTTATGGTAGTCAAGAAATTAACGATCTTGTTTAATGCCCACTTTATTTTATAAGTAAGCACTTATCATGAAGAATGAAAGCTACGATCGTAGTTTTGCTGACACAAGCAATCATTTGAAAATAACAAGCATTTTATAATGTACAATTGCTTTTTCGTGCGGTATTAATTAACCTTGATGTCGTTCAGAACATTTTTCGGATTCACAAGTGCCAACAAACTTTATGGTCCATTATCCAGGATCGGCTGTTAACCTTGTTTTTTTATTGCATTTATTGAATTAGATCTTCAATTGGTTTGAGGTGACACATCCGTACCAAAAAATTATAAATCACTTTAGTCACTTCAATCAGTTGTACGATTTATTACTGCACTCATTGTTAATTTACCTGCAACTGTATATTAATTAAAAATTTTAATACCGTAGCCTATTGATTTTCGCTATTTCAGCGTTCAGCTAATTTATTAAACACGCTACGACAAACAATTGGACCGTGCGAAATTTACATAACGACATCGGATTAATTGTAAACAAAAAATTGCGTGGGCATTTGTGACTGTTCTTCCGTAAAATTGAAGTTCAAAATTCAAAATCAATGTCATCTGTTTTTTCCGCTTATTGCGTCACCATTGCAAGAGTTGATCCACCGAAAAACGAACATCGACGACTACTTGCTAACTGTTGCGTAACATTTAAGAACAATTCACAACTTGGGCATCATTTTACTCGTACGCCCTTACTTGTATCTTGCTCAAAGTCGATGTGATGGTCATTAAATCCACGTAGTTCTTTCCACAATTTACTAAATCAAAACTATATAGCTGTTTATTGAAATTTTGACATTTAATTTAAGATGTTGCAATATTTCATACTAGCATCATACTTGTGTTAACCATGCTGACATAAATTATGCATAGTATGGAATGTATATCATTTCATGTTTTTGGACGAGCTGCTTTTTTGACTATTTTGTGATGAGAATACTTAGTAGAGTAGTGCTGACAAGTCAAGCGTAAGCTGCCACCACTTTTTGTTAGTCTCCCAGTTAAATCTTCCGTGAAATTTCGATGGTGTTGTGTTTGGTGCGTGCTCAAATAGCGTGCCGTATTTAGGAGCTTATTGACGATAGCAACGCGGGAGATCGACTTGTGTCATTGTGAAATAAAAAACAGTAGCCGGGAAGTTACGTAATGATACATTTCTGTTACACCTGCAAGCGTTGCATTAGTACTAAATATGTTTAGGAAACGTTTTTTTTGTCTTTTAATGTCTTGAATTAAATTTTAATATCATTATTCTAGATTCGATACATAGCTGTTCGATGCATTTCTCACGGAAGATGTACCGTCAAATAAATTTATAACAAACTGGAACGCGTTCGTGTTATCTTATGACGCCGTTACATCTTCGAAATTCCGGTGAATCTGTTGAATAACTTATCTAGACGTTAGGATTTTGTGTTTCGGGTAAATAATTATATATTCTTAATGGCCGATAACCTCAATTAACACTAGCTGCACTTCTTGTTCCACTTATGTTACTTTCCATTGAAGTGCTGTCGAGTAGTGATGGTGAGTTAACGGTCCGCTGCTTTGTCTCTGAGATGAATCGTGGCCCGCCGACGCCTTCTACAGGCCCTTAATATTATAATGACCGAGCATGCCAACGGTGACCGCAATTACAGTTAGATTTGATTTTTTTTTGGATTCGTTTGACTGTTAGAACTTAGACCATAATTTATAGGTTTCCCTTTATTTATTTGAATTTTGCTGCCATGCCAATCAGCCACATACAAAAATCCAAATTCAATCTTCGATCAGGGGGCACTTAAATGATGATTTTTGACTTATTTTCTTGATCTAAGGGTTTGTATATTTGCCAGTTTATGCAAGGCGCAATCAACATTGAATAACTTAATGTATAATTTCGAGTGTAAGAATTATTTATATATTATTAATGTATTTTTCTCAATATCTTTCTTTACTAACCACCAAAAGTAGGATTTCTAAATAGAAGTACGGTAAAATGGTGCGAAATCTATTTTAAACGTGTGTCTACTTTGTAGACAATAATTTTATTATACAGTTACCTCAATAATGGATAATGGAGTTGCCGAATCCGCGTCGTCAGGGTCCGTTGACAAGTTCGTAATTACGAAACAGCCGCCGCTGTAACGAGCGACCGTTTCAATGTCAATGCCGCAGTTAACTCGTCGTTGCGTTGCTGTGAGTGCGACAATTTTGGGACGACTGATAAACTGTACATTTATGATATTACATGTTGCGGCAGTATATTTCTGGATGCTCTCATAATTTCGATATTTTGTTCTTTTTACGTTAACTTTACGTTACTTTTGACGTTAAATAATTGATCTCTGCACCTCAAGGACATTTAGGTTAGTAAAATCTCAAAGAGATAAGGAGATAATTTTAGATAAGGTTGTATATAGACACGTTGCTGTCACTTTGGATTATAATCGCTTCACTTGCAACCGTAATGGGCAAAAACCTTTCTCCAAACGAAATTTTGGAATTTCTTTACGGCGGATTATGAGGACGCTTACTGATCTTGTAGCTCTACTACTAATAAAATATATAATTTTCAAAGTTTTTAACGTATCTCACTTTAAAATTATGTTGAACTTGTGGTATATAATCTGGTCGTTTTGAAATTTGGAAGACAAAAAATAAACAAGATCTGCATTGAGTGTTCAAAATGATGAAAGCTCGAGCGAGCTTCCATAGCGTCAGTGAAATCTAATTAGCTAAAATTACTTCGCGCACAGTTCGCTATTTACTTCTAAGCGATTTTGTTTTCAAAACATCTTCTAGACTTCCTACACTTTCTCCTTAACTTTCTCAACGTTTCCGTCGAACGATGTGGATTGATTGAATTGTGTCAGAATCTTATTCTTTATAATATTTATATACTTTATGGCGGGCGATTTGACCTTTGTATGCCAGCATTGTGAACTAGCATTGTCGTTTATTTTGTTGGTACTTCGACAAGAAAACCTTAAGGTAGTGTTCCACTTTCTTCGCTTTTTAAGTAAAATATACCTTTTCGCGCTCATTTTCCATTTAAACAGATTCTTTTATCATGTACTAGTTATTGTCCGTGACTGTCCGTGTTACTTCACTTTAACTTATCATATACAAATATTATGTGTGGAAATACAAGGATCAACATATATTTATAACTTACCAGCTATGATGCTCGTAGTATGAATTCGATTGTAATTTGTTTACGCGCGTCACTTACCATATGATAAATGTACTATACCAGAAATCTTCGCTGGAGTACTCAATATGTTTCTAAACGAAGATCAGATAGACAGATCTACATACACATATAAAATATATAGGAGTCAACACGTAGCTAACAACGCTGAACTAACGATCCTAAAATTTTGCAAAAAAATTTTTAATATACCATATTTGAGGACTAAGTAGAGAATTTTGAGGCCTCTACCAAAAAAAGGTAATTATGAGTGGAAATTTTGTCCGAATGTGTCGATTTTTCTGGTTTAGCATAAGCGAAGCCAGAGCCTAACATAGTAGACTATAAAACATGATAATGACTTATGCGCACGTTAACGTCTATCTTATTGAGATCTTCGATATTGTTTACAATGTCTTTACGATCTCGTAATAAATCCTCCCACTTTCCGGTTTGCTATACAGCTTGAACAAATATGCCGACATCATCTTTAATCACGGTGTTTTCTCTGTCACCCACACATGTAGCCGATATCTCACGCTCTCCATTCAGTACCATATTAAGAGCCACTTGGCCTGAATGTTTATATCGATATATCTCGTCATTTATATTTACTTACTTGTGGTCAATTTCGTATTCTAAAGCTTGGTCGTTGCTTTCGTTGTTTCTCGTTAAAATATCGATTCTATTATCATCGGATCTTTAACTAATATCATCGCAGAATTTATACCTTTTCATTAGTACTAGTACCGGATACTGACAATTGAAATTTTTCATTCCCAATATTTGGAACCAGTTGCACGGATCCTGTCCACGGCAGTTATATACGGCAATAAATTTTAAAAGATGGTAGAACCGTTAGAGCTCGCCCGGGGCGGCACCACCGCCACCCTCATGATCCGCTGTAAAGCAACATGTTATTCATGTATTGTGTTTCGGTTGGGGAGGTGTGGTTGCCGGATACACTTTATTGGAGGCGAC
>DWON01007432.1:0-12927 GCA_018251015.1 Phocides pigmalion okeechobee
AGTTTTTATTTTATTTGATAATTGAAATCTCCGTGTTTGATTTGAGATAGCTAAGGTGTTAAATTTTTGTACTTAATCTACAATAAACGTAAAAAAATTACACAATTAAGAAAAAAAATGTTCTTAAAAGCCATTCCGCGTCGATAGCTCGTGGCCAGAACAGATGACAACAGAAAGGAAAATATATAAATGCACCCGACATAACATGTTACTACTCAACGGATCTAAGCCTATCCGTCTATTGTTCCTCATGCAAATGTAGGATGAGGTGAAATTGTTCAACATTCTCATATAACGCGATATCTATTACGTACCTTACTTTCCTACTCTATTTTGGACAACCGTTAATTGTTGACTTCTTTGCATATTCACTAGCTAATTTACCGAAAGACGAAAGCGTCGTGAGAATACGTAACCGGATATTGTTGTTTTTTCTACACTAGATGCCCGTGTGCGTTACGCTCCATACGTAATCGCACTTTGAGCGTACTAATTAGCATCCTTAGTTGGCATGCTATAGATGGGCAATGGTCATGTCAGGTCCTTGAAAGGCGTCTATATGTCTGTAAGTACCTTGAGTTGGTCTCATCTTGGCGGGTAATTTTCATATACATTTTCAAGGCAACAACATTGGTATAACTGAACGTTAGAGGTCTAGAGACCCGTAAAATATTGATAAAATTAAAGCGTTTTTCAGTTTTTTCTTTTCAGAAAACTTATTAATAATATGATTTTTTAAATGTTAGCTTTTAACTCCTTAACAATAGAATAGATTTGAATGATATTTGGCAGTTAAATAGTTTCACTTCCAAAATTACAATTAAGCTATAATTTGTTTGAAAAAATAAGAATTCATCTATTCGTATCCAAAAATTACGTAGACGAAGTGACAGGTAATAGGTAATATACTTCATTTTTATATAACCTCCTCGTGAGCATGTAAGTAATAATATAATTGAGAGCGTAAAATGTACAACATCAAGCTTCAACGCTTGCTCAAAGTAGCTTATGAATTAATCATTAAGGACATACGTATTTCTATTTCTTTAATAATACAAATGTAAGAGGCGAAACTGACTGTGGTGTTCCGTGTAGCGGTTTCCGGTTAAGACTTACCGCCTTGATACACCAATCTGGTTTTCCGCGACGAGATTACCATCTGACCTATACGACTGCAATATATGAAGAACCGGAGGCGTTATCTTTATTGGTGCTAATAGATTTAACTGCAGTCATTTAGAAGTATTCTCGGTCTCTTTAAAGAGCAGCTGATTTTTATAAAATTATTTAAGCTTCAACTACAGTATTCTTAATCTCTTGAAATAAAATGAAACTGATTTTTATAAAATTATTTAAGTTTTAACTTCAGTTAGTATTATTCTCGATCTCTCGAAATGAGATGAAACTGATTGTTACAAAAGTATTTATAACTGCAGTCATTTAGAAGTATTCTAGGTCTCTAAAAGAGATATGATACTGATTTTCATAAAGTTTTGTTAATCTCACACACGTTTGATAACTTTAAGTGGAACTCTTAAGCACACAGATTTCCACACGAAATTTTCTTTCACAATAAATGCAAGTGATAATTAATTTCTAATACGGATATAACTTCAAAAAGTCAGGGGTACAAAGAATTTTCACACCGGACCCCGTACGTAAACGGCCGGAATCTTCCCACTATTCTATCACTGCTTAACTCCATTCGATTGAATGTTATTTTTTGTTAAATATACCCGCTAAGCGGGCCTTTGACATCTTATTGTAACAATTACGGTGGTTAGTCAGAGAAGGAGCTACAATTTATTTCAATCACAACTCAAATGGACACATCATAATTTATAATTTGTTCATGAGATTATAAGGTTAATGATTCGTACATTAGCTCTTAGAGTTTAACATTTAAAATGTTGGTTAATTATTTATCTTATTTCGGTGCTATAGCCCAGCAGTAGATGTTGCTGTTCACTGGTTTGAAAGGCAGTATATGCCAATTCAAAAGAAAAGTTTTGATTTCAGGAGTACCAACGTACGATTCCTTAGTATACGTTACCAATATCCATGATCTGAAAATACTTCTTAATATCAAGCGGACTGCATGCTCATTTGCTATTTCAATCCTTACATAATATAAGTGACAAGTTGTCCGTTTGTTTTTTTACTCGAAAACTACAGATTAAACACAGAGTTCTTGTACCATTGGTTTCGTTATTAGCTTAGTAAAATCACGCTATTATTATCTTACCGAGCAATTGCTAAAATAATTCCAGTTAATATATCCGCCTTTTTAAGTCATACAAATGATGTATACAGTTTAGAGCTTATATATACATAACGAAAGTACTTAGTAAAAACTGTGCAAATATATATAACAGAATTTCTGTTATAGTGCATTTGGAATGAATGGCGCAAGCGAGACGCCCGGATGCAATCAAATGCATTTGAGCATGATCATAAATAAACTGATTTATTTCAATATTAATCTGTTCAGTCTTTTAAATTCTCGCGCCGCTACTGAACTGAAAAATAGTATCATGTACGAGTAAGTTCAATACTCTCGGCATGTCGCCAATCAATGAAATAAGAATTTGAATTACCTGTTATAATTATACTACTCGAATAGAAAACGTGGATGAATCGCAACGACAGTCTACATAAAAATGTTTATTTCATTTATATTACTATAACCTCGCTTACTGTAAAACAAACAATATTTAGACTTCATCGACAATATACTATTGTCCCCTGCTAAGCCCTAGTCTCTTCTTAGTATGAGATTTGTTCGACCATAGTCAATCACGCTGGCTAAGCGTGGTTTGATAGACATCACAAACCTTTTAGAACTTTATAGAGGAATTCCAGGCACATACATTTTCTCAAAACATTGCTTTTAAAGTTTGTTATAATGAATTCATAATACGCATATAACTACGTAACATCAGAAGTACGTGAACCAGGGATTCGCACCCCAGATCTCTGGTGATAGAATCCGGAATCTCACCACTAGGCTATCGCTGTTTCTTATTATATCTAGACTTACCACGAGATAAAAATGTCCTTTCTCGTAATACAAAGTCGCGTGATGTCGTGATAGCACCCTGCATTCGAAAATTGTATTCGTCGGGCTAGGAGTCGCGCGGTACACATTTCTTCCAATCTGAAACATCACAATAACTTGTTTTATGGCGAAGACGGCTACCACATACTAAAGGTACTTAATATGGCTATATGTAAATATACAGTATGCAGAAATCGTGAAGAAATGGCGTTGGCTAACCGTTAAAACGTATCTTCATTCGAGTTAACTCAATAAATACGCGTTACAGGAAGAATTAATCAGGATTATGCTTGAAATCTTATATCCAAACTAGCCCCCGTTACGGGTTATAGTGGAAACTCTACTGTTTGATACATTGCATTGTCACGGACATTGCTAATTTAATAGAGTGTAGTGACAGGGTTTCATATCTCTTCGCCTGCGCAAAGTCTAAATGTTACAACCATGCACACACAACACAGAAACAAATATTCAACGCAGTTAAAAGATGTACGCATTACGTTAGTTATTGAACTCGACGATCCATGTTTTTATTAATAGTTTTCGCTTAGACGTGAAATATATACTGGAAAGAAATACGTATTTTTGTTATGAGACGCGCCAAAGTGTGATGAGTGATAGTGATTTTTTTACGTAGTTGAAAGTCGCCCTTGTTATTTTTATTGTATCTAATAATTCGCTAGATGTAAGGAAGGAGCACCACATTCTATACTGTCGTAATTGTTTAAGATCTTAGATTGTACGTAAACAGTTTAAAAAACAACGAATTAGTCATATAGTTCATACGAAACGGAACATTAACATATAACAAAATGATGCCCTAATTACATATTTTGGTGAAGATCTCAACGTTTCAATGTAAAACAGCTTCCTGCATCCACAACATGACCGATAAGAATCGACTTCCGTTCCAAGCGCAGCAGATGGGTAGCTAGGAATAGCACAATTTAATCTCATTACATATAATTGCCGATGCACAATTGTACCACTCTCGAGCACCTCTGACCATGCTGACTCAGCTACCAATGCACACTAGCACAGACGGACGGGCCTGACGTACATACTAATTGACTTACACATAAACGCATAACAAGACGCGATTGGAAACGTTAAACAAGGCTTTGGATTCTTTAAGCGGTCACAATCTAGCCCGATATGGATAAATACATACATACGACCATGTGTGCGTAACTACGTGAAATTATGTGTTAAAAAATCAGCTTTATAACTTTAGAACCTTACTCTCCTCGGGGGAAAAGATAAAAAATATATGTAGCCGTGACTTTGATCTGTTTTTATTGAAAAGTTCAATTTCAATATTTTTCTACAAACAATATAATTTATGAAGTTTGTTTAGAAACAATTGAACCCACCAAGATAAGAGACAAAATGAAATAAAAATAAATTAAACACAATGTAAACAAATTAAGATATATGTGTGCAGTTTCACACCTAGCATCTAAAAGATTTATACCGTCACATAAATGCAGGCTTTGTCTACTTGCCTAGTATGTAATGTATTGTAGTTTGAGATGTACACATAGAAAAAATATAATAGATAAGAGATTTATAGGCACATTACCCTATAGTTATTTATGGTTGCATATTTATTTATTAAAAGAGCTGGTAGATAAAACATTTAAACATATTAGTTGGTACTATATAGAATAGAATGAGATGGTAAGAGAACTATAAAATTTAGAAACAGTTGAGAAGGATTTATTATCAACTGGACACTAATAGGATAAGGTAGAACTTTGAAAATCACATACACATAATAAGAGTTACATGGATTTATGAAGTTAGCTAGTTTGTTTTTATACTTTTTGTGTTTTTCATATAAAGAATTAATAAATCAACAATAAAATTGTCTTACAAGGTACTATAAAGAATGCTCTCTCTAAAATTTATTTCAACACAAATTATTCCTAAAGAGACAAAGATTCCAAATGGAGAATTAAATTGAATAAGAACAATATCCTTCAATAATGTCAGCACAAACCACAAAGAGAATGACCTTTTATCTTATACTAAAGATATAACAAGTACTCTAAATTCTAGTATTTGAACCAAATGGGAGATAAACACTAGCCGTCAAAGTAGTACGGATATCTTTATCAAGATTAGCTATCTATTTAATCTTTAAGTACCTGAAAAAAATGTTTTTGTAATAATTTTATAGTACAGTATTTAATAAGTACATGTCAAGGGCTACAAAACATTGACTATTTTTACAATATTAAAAGTTGCAAATATACATCAGGAAATGTTTCTTAATCTTTGAGCATTTATCAATGAAAATGATAACTGTTTAGTGTTGTATTATAAAGATGATGCTACTCTCAGTTAGAGTATTCTAAGGATGTAATGATGGGAACTATCGGTTTTAAGAAACCACAAAATAATACAATCATCTCATAGAATAATGGCAAAAACTATTTTCTTCACATGTATACATCTTTATTGACGTTACTTTATTTTTATTTCATGGAACTTTTGAATCAGTAGGAAACTGTGCTTTAAAATTTGTAAATAAAAGTGTTTTAAAATCAAAATATATTTCATTACCTCATTTATATCCAGAGTACTGTGCAGCCCATACATTTACCATGACACCCAAAACAGATTATGCTTATCTCAGTCAATATAATGAGTGGAACTGAATAAATTAATAATTTAATATTCATGTAATGACCAGAGTGCTACTATTTGCTATGAAGTTTTTCTTTAATAGGAGAAATGCAAGAGACAGGTAAGTATTTTAATCTTTCGAAGTGACATGCGAGTACTAGCCTTTAATAACACGTTATGATCTCTTAAAATAGATAACAACATGGTATTATGGCATATGTTAAATAGCGATGGAGTATTCTCCAAACCTTATATCCTAAACATTAACCTTGATATGATAATGTTTATTATTGCTATATAAAATTTAACCTCGAGTTTTTAATCGTAATGTTTATGAAATATGCAAGTTTCTGTGGGTTAACTCTTCCGTGTAGAGTAAATTAGGCATATTAAACTTTGTTCAGCTGTTTCAGATTAATGTATAACCACAACAAACAATTTAATTAACCTCATTAATGTACAGTTTCATATCATAAGGTTAAGCTATACTCCAAGTTGTCTTCATCAATTTAAATTATCAATCTAAATATGGTATTTAATTAGTCTATGAATAAAAAATACATAATGTGACTTAAATACCTTTTTAATCTCTATGAAAAAGCATTCAGGGAAAACTGGTTCTTTATGCCCAAACAAACACACTTGTAAACTGACAAAAAGGAGAAAATTAATTCTGTTAACAATTTCTTGTTACAAAATTTAATCACACCTAATATTATGAAGTCAGTAGACATCCATTAAACAAAGTATGTGTGTGGATGTGTGTGTGTGCATGTGTATACCTCAGAACAAATCAATTAATTCCACAACAACATGGAACCTTAGCAATCATAAGAATGAATAATCAGAACTGTATGAGCTGACAACAAGAACAGGTATATGTGTAGTTACCAAACCAATGACAACAGAAGGCTTGAGTAACATTGAGTACATTATTGAGTAACATGAAGCATATTACCTAATTGTGTAGCCTTTATGTGTAATAACTATACTAAGGAGAATACTGATAAAAAATATCAAAATATAATTGAATTTTTAATTCAGGATGGACCTAAATTAGATATTTTCTGATACGTTTTAAATAAAAACCACAGTACACACAGTAAGTATAATCTGTCATTAATGTACATTGATATGGTTAAGATCTCAACAGTTCGAGCAACACTATTTCTCTGCTGTAGTCTGTATGGGTTTCAATTATTATTATCCTGTTAGCCTAACCTATCTTACTATTACATATAAATTGTATATCTCTTTTATTAATTCTAATTATATAGGAAGAGTAAATGGATGTTTGGACAGATAATGATAATCATTCAAACCTCCTACAGTAATATATCAACACTGCACACAACTCTAGCATTAAATGAGGTTATAAAAACCAAATAAGACTTGTATATGTAATGATTATGTATAGAAGTGAATGAAACAGCTACGATTTGAAACAATATAAAATATAGTAGTATAGTAAAACAGTCTGACAATTTACCTTGACAGGTTGCTCCAATGTAACGCGCCTTTCGTCGAAGGGCAAAGAATTTGCGTGAGGTATGAATACCGCCTTCGGGACACCCGAATCCTGATTGTTTGGAGGATCAGGACCAGGTGTCCAATTGTAATCCATACTCTTTATAGTATTCATTTGTTGTGGCTTAACTTTCTTGCTCTTTGCTATCACCATCGCACCTCTTCCTTAGAGTCAGCATCCGTGCCTCGTAAGCCCCGAAACGAGCTATGCATAGGTGATGAACAGTCTGATCACTTAGGTGAAAGGTGAACACTATTCACTGCCATCTTGAGGACAACTGGTCTTAGATAACAAGATCGCTATTTTGTCACCATAAAAATCTTCAGTATTGCAGCACTCGTGTAAACACTTCGAAATTTGACAAATTGAAACTTGATTCCTTTCGTTACTGGACGAATAGTGATTCGAGAATTATAACTTTTTGGAAGAAATATAGTAACTATAAAATACTATTTCCAGTTTTATAATAGAAAATCAGTAGTTCATTGAGGCCCAATAATATTACAACATAATATTTTAAGGGCGTTGATCGAAATAATCGTTCGAAGAACTTACGAAATGGGCGCACGAATCGGACATTTGTTTTGTTGAGTTGGGTATCGTTCGTCTCTTCGAGTCTTCGTTCTCTATCGTTCATTTGTTTTTAAAAAGGTGTTTCATAGTGACCATAGTGTAAAAATGCGATCCAAAAAGTATAACATAACGAACAATGTTTGGTTAGGTTACATTAAGCTAGATACAGATTGTAAATGTTAAAAGTATGTCCACAAATCTCAAAACCTAAATTGTCAGTTTCGAATGTCAAATTGGAATATTTACTTGTGTATTCGTACAAAAGTAAATATTGAGAAAAGCTATTTTAGCATTAATAACAACACTATACGCCGAACTCAACTTTAAACATTAACATTTGAATACATAAAAAATAATATTATAGATGCACAACTATTTAGTTTTGCACTTTACAATCTTTACAATCTAAATAGTACTTTGCATTATACTTGGTGTTAAATAATCCCCGAAATAAAAAAGGTTAAAATTATGCCGAAGACACTTATAACCGTACTACTACAGGGTTCTAATATATTGAAAGTGTTATGTAAGTTAAATATAGTTAATTAATGTGATATTTTTGTCACTGTATGAAATTAGCTATTTACTAAATATTTGTTATTTAAAAATATTTCTTTTTAGGTAGAAAATCTCAAGATCTCAATGTTCAGTTTAAACTAAATATCTAAATACTAAATGCGTGCAATTTCAAGAAGTTAAATGATGCCAGAAGATAAATCTAATCGCATCGTGCTAATGTAGGTTGGAATAACGTATTGTATGAAAAAGCTTGGAAAATTTAATATTCTTTACGGGAATTTTGTAACGTACTTTGTAATAAAAATAAACCCTTCCTTAAATGTTGTTCTCTATAAATTAAAGTAAAAAACAATTATATATTTATTTTAAGTATCACAATATATATTTATAAAATAAAACGTATGTATATGTCAAGGTGCATGTTTTTTAACTTTCCTTTTAGTATATTATGTGAACTTAGCATTATAGTAGTAAACTATTGTGATTAAAACATGAATATGTCAGTATAAGAAATAAAAGTCGTATTAAGTGAGAAAGTATTATAACGAATGTGAAAAATTAGTTAATACTTTATGCTGCAAATACATAATATAACAAAATATATATTTGAGTATTACTTGCTATAAAATAATAATAGGTTCGTTTAACTTTATGGTTCTCTTTCCAATGGTATCATTTTATCTTCTATCCTTATTTGATACGAATGTATGTCTATAATTTATTTCTTTCTACAGACAGTGTTGCAATGTGAATTAGTCATAGATAACAAGTTATTTAATTCTGACGCTAGGTGGCTCTGTGTATTTTAAACTGAAAAGTAGGAGAAAAAGAAAAATCGAAACTCGCCATTGTAGTTTATCGAGTGAATTTGAGCCATTGCAACGAAAACGGTTTTCTGCCTTGGGTCTTGTGTGAAGTGTGTTTATCGAGTGTGTGATATTTATTTGGAACGAAAGTGCAAATATAAGTGATTTTGCGTTTTGTAAGTTTATTTCACTTTATTTTTTGCGTCTTATATGCACAGTGGTTAGTAACTTGCACCAAGTGAACGGTTTCTCGCATAATTCTTCGAATGTTACTGTTCAATATGGCCGTTCAGTTTTCGCTTATTTTGACTAAAACCTAGTTTAAACTTACATTGTTTTAACTACCATCAAAGTGGTTTTATTGGAATGGTTTTTAGAGAATTCTCATTTTTCGTTGATGTGGCAAATTGACAGCATGAAATTTGACATTTGAATTCTCTTCTGACTCATTACTGCTCAATGAATTATAAGCACTATATTTTATAGTTTTCGCGCAAATACAACATCTACCAGGAAGTAGCTTAGTAGATCTTATCTTAATAAATATTTTTACGCCATTTCTGCTACTGCTAAGTCTTCTTCATTGCACACCATTCAAACAATATTATGGGATGACCACATATTTGAGGCATTGAATATGTTGTTTATTATTTCCGCATATGTTTTATGTATTTACCAAGGGACGTCATTCCCTTATAGATCTTGCACGTAAATATTTAACATTGAATGAATATCAAGATGGCCAAAGATAATTATTGATATTGTGTAATCACTGATTGGCAAATTCTATGTACCTTAGTTTGTTTTATTTACATCAACTGCAATCAAACTCTTTATTTTTTGATATTTTTCTGTTATTTCTCTTATGTATTAAGGCTTGGGTGTTGTAATTTGATTTTTAATATGCAATTACAATGTTACTTACCAAAGTAGTAAATTAAGTCCGTTCTTGTAATATTCATTTTATTAAATAAAGGATTACATAGTACTAAAATTTATTTCGTATTAGCTATATTACAGTAACTAATTATATTTTCTGTATAGATATTGCAGATATTCTTAACATTACATTTAAAAAAATCTTGGTTTTAGAATCTGTTTCAGCGATTGAATTCAAATTATTTAATTATAGCAGTAGTAACCCATATATTTGGGCCGTCTCTGTTTTTCTGAAGTTTTGCATAAATGGCAAAAGGTTATGCCATTGTGCTCGTCCTGGGTTACTTCCTACATCCTAAAGAGATACTGCCAATAGTGCTTATTAATTAATAAGTGATTATTACTTATCACCAGCATTTCATGCAGTGCTCCCAATTGATATTTCGAAAATTTTGAAAATTTTATGTACAATGTAAAATAAATAAAATGTGAAAGAAAAGAAAAATCAATTTTGGTAACTTTTGCAATAATTTTGTGTTTTTTTTATTAGGCCAAAATTATCCAAATACAAAAAGTTATGGACATACAACTTTGGAGAATTAGTGTGGCCCCAAAACAGAAAACAAAAAAGACCTGTATATCACTGTAAAGCTAAATATTGCTTGTAACTTCCTTTTAATGAAGCTACCAAGGATGAGTAGATTCAAGTTAATGCATTGAAATGATACCCTAAAATTTTCTTCGTGTATCATGTTTATGTGCAAGAATACACTATAATTTTAAACAGGTGCGTCTGATACCAAACAACTGTATGTAATAAGAATACATGCTTTCCCATAAGAGCACAAGACATTGAAATTTCAACCATAAACTGCGGTTAGCAATTTATTTTTGTGACCCATACTGGCTCGGACAATAATATCGAAAATCCTTTCGAGAGGTATATTGTGAAGCCAAGAGATCAGCTGTGGTTAGATGAGTGTAATGAGCATTTGTGAACATATATACACAACAAAAAATCTGCTTTTACCACTCGTCCAATCCATGGAACCACAACTGATGTTCTCAAGGCTTAACACTTTCCTGCGGCTACAACACTGTGTAATTAAGGAGCGATGCACTTGTATCTCCTACACACCTTTGTTGTATGGACAAATTTGTATGGATTATGGTGAACAAATGTGCAGTTTTAACATTACCTCTCCAAGACTGGGGACGGACATTACATCTGTGTATTCATAGATGATACACATTCTAAAAAATGCAATATTTCAGTAATTTGCCTGCATATCTTCAGTCTAATTAAATAAGCTCCATTGTAAAGCCATTGCCCATAATACTGACCTGATCATATATATTCGTGCCGCAGTCAAAGTGTTAATAGACGGCTGCAGCAGCATGCAGCAAACATTTTACAAGTTATTGTTCACAAAGTTTCTGAGCTCATTTCATTAATTATTGATGTTATTTGTTCTTAGATCATGCACCTACTATCAATATACTGTTTCAATATTGTATTTCCATTAAAGTAGTTAGGTTTTACAATTGTTACATTTCTTCTATGTGATAAAAAAGCTTTTAATACATAGCAATTTATAAAAATGTGCTTATCATTTGAATTGTGTTCAATGCAATTCATCATTAAAGTGTCTTATGAAATATGTACATGCTTTAACCATTACACATAAAAAATTTAATTCTTACATAAGACATTTGATTCACCAAATTATAATAACATTAGATACATTTGCAAGACTTATGTATAACTCTGCCAAAAAATTTTTTAGCTAAAATTTATTATATCAAATTTAAGGCTATTGAAATAAAGGATGGAAAAATTAAGTTCATAATAAGACAAGTTAGTAGAATGTGCAATCATAATGATAAGGAAACAAGCATAGTAATCAAGTTATCTCTTATGTTTTTAACTAATGAAAAATATTGACTATAAAGGATAATAGAATTTGATAATTGCTGGCACAGAAGATCCCTAAATCAACTCAGCTCATTAAAATTTACTGTATTTGATTTTAAATATTTGTTCTGGATATTACTCTAATAGTTTTGTATGTGTCAATAAAAGCCTTAAAGAAACATAATGGTAAATTGCATTTTGGGATTTTCAATGTGATTGGTGTTATTGAACCTTGACTACTAACCAAATTTGAAATTAAATATTTTAGATCTCCAATCTCCTCTTTTTTTAAATTTGTGAAGTCCTGAACATTTTATTATGTAAAGAAATCAATCAGGTAGGTATTTAATAATATAACAGCATCACTGTTTTTTTATAATTTTAATAAATCTAAAATAATGAATAAAATGTACATATTTTTTTTATTGATAAATTACAATACATGAAACCATACGTCTGAACCATACAATTACCCTTTTTAAGAATAACCTATTTTGAATTGAATAATTTATCCATACTTCATATGATATATAGATTTCTGTGACAAAATTTTGTTAGTAGTAATGTTTTTGTAATTTTTTATTAAGAAACTGACATTGAACAAGACTTGCATGTTTGTAATGTGAATAAATGAAATAAAATTTTATTTTGCACAATTGGGTTAATTTACAATAAGAATTAATTGGAGACCTTGTCTGTACAACAATTTTTATTTGTTTATATTTTGGTAAATGTGTGGAGCAGTTATTTCTGATAATGGGTTAAGGAATGTATTATCATTGTTTTTGTGTATAGGTGTGATAATGGCAACGGCGCTTCTGCCGTCGCCCGCGTGAACGAGTGAGACTCTAGTGCAGCAAACGTACCGGGCCCGCAGCAAGCGTCACCCGACCACAATGAAAATGGTGTTGTCACAACGGCAACGAGAGGAGCTGTGAGTACATCTGTATTTGTTTTTTTTTTTTTGTGAAATAGAAAGAAACGGGCATGCGGGCCACCTGGTGTAAGGGGGCCAGTG
>DWON01007433.1:0-12925 GCA_018251015.1 Phocides pigmalion okeechobee
TCGCCTCCAATTACGTATATCCGGCAACCACACCTCCCCAACCGAAACACAATACATGAAAAACATGTTGCTTTACGACGGGTTATGAGGGTGGCGGTGGTACCGCTCCGGGCGAGCTCTAACGGCTCTACCACCTTTTAAACGTCGTGTTTCTTACTATGGACCATAGATTCTCAAACTTACTTCGTCTACTGCTCATTATGAAAATCCGTTGTCTTTTAGCGCCCCTAGTATTTATTTTATTTTAAATACTAAAGATAATGTTAAAGTATGTTATTGTCATGTCATATGACATATATGAATCTTGTCCATTTTTGACTTAAAACTTAATTCCTTACTACTATGTACTATGAATGCACAACTTGTATCATGGTAAATTTGGAACTTCGGGTTAGTAGAATTTATATAAGCTATTTTTTCCGCAATATATTGAGTTCATATGAGAAAATGCCCTCTAGACCCTTTAACGCCCCATGAAAGCCTCCAGCGTCTACAAGGGAGCGTTATCACCCACTTTGAGAATGACTACTATAGACGAAATCCCTTGCTTGCCCTTGTCCTACAAACAATGTGAACGCGCCTACGCCTACGTGACGGGCTCCACGCATTTTTCGTTCCTTTACCGTCTGTCACTTTTACTTTTTTTTAAAGAACGTTACAAGTAAACAATTATAGGATTTGCATTGTTATACTAATATTAAAATATTACGTTGTATAAATTTATGCATATCTAACTTTTGAAAATATCTAGTACATTAATATTTTTACCAGGTACTTACATTTTAATTTTTTTTTTATTTTTGATTGCCGATATTTCGAACCAGTTGCATGGCTCGTGTTTACCGCTAAACAACGAAGCCAAAAATTATAATAATGTTCATTTATATTTAACTTGCAAAATTTTGTTTTGACGTAATAACAATAGCCTACACCATGCCTGCCAGGGTTATCTGCTGTCAACGGATATAAAAATATCGATATTGACAAGAATACTAGCTGAAATTACAAGATTGCTGTACTGAGTACTAAGATTGTTCTTCTGAGAACAGCTTAAAGAAATTGAATATTGATGATATATTTTGGATGGACTTGTTCAATGAGTATTTAGGCAATGCGTTTTGTGTAACAGAATCTATACGCAAGGAGTGAAGCAACGCGAAACATTTTCTCGTTTATAAAATATTTTTGTTTACGGAAGAGCTGTTGATATGGCAGTGACGAACCAAATGCAGTACATAGTGTCCTTGCAAGTGTACGAGATGTTGGGCCGCGTGTGTGATTCACATTCTATAATCAGATAAGTCTTTGTCTTATATGTTCATAAAACATCATCCACAGATATTTCTGTTTTATAAAATATCCAAGAATATCTCAACATGAAATATTATTATTGAGATAACAAACTTTAAGAACTGTACCAAATACATATGTATCGATGTTTGTAACTTGTATTGCATAAAATAAATATTTGATTTAATTCTTACCCAACTACGATAATTGCGGAGAATCAGAAATCTTTTAACACTAATTGAATGATTCTCCGTCCCATTCTTCGTGTAACCATCAAATTTCATTGCGATCTAACAAAAAAACCCTTTAATACTAAATACTAAATTGTGACACAAACAAATCAACACAAAGAACATTGAGAAATACCCGACGCTGATGTACGATCCACATTAAGAAGTAACGTACGCCAAGGACAAGTAAATCGGAAAAGGAATAATTATTACCTCGCCGTCTGTTTTGTTATAGGTCTCGAACTCCATATAATTAAAGGGTAACGTGGGCGTTGAACGTGGGTGAGCGGTCCCGTTGTCGCTATCGCCCACCGTTAGTGTCTCTAAATTTTTACCGTATTTTCTCCTGGCTCTGAAACCTAATACACTAAACACTTTTCTTACGGCGTACAAAACTGCTGTCTATTGCGCGGTGCAACGCGCTTGTACCTTGAACACACCTGTGTTGTACGTACTAATGTGTATGGATTACCGGCGAACAATATTGCTGGGTTTACGTCGGCGCTACAAGATTGTGGGCGGAGATTACGTCTGTGTAGCCGTAGATGAATACACAGATGCTAAAACATACACAATATTTTAATGATTTGTCGGCGCATCTTCAGTCTAGAAAATTAAGCTCCAGCTTACTGCCGCCTCCCGTAACACTGACTCGATATATATGAGCACCGCAGTCAAGGTATTTACTGTATGCAAAATTTTAAAATATTCAATGTTTTTTATTGGGTATTATATATATATTATGGTTTAGATAAGTTATATGGTAGTGATTTTTGGTGGTTAATGGTACGATAAAAGACGGTCTTGTTTCGTATTAAAACTTAAATAAGCAATATTATGTATTAGAACATTAGATAGTAGTGAATCATTATGACGTTATGAGACGCCAGGTGATTTGATACGCATGGGTACGCACGCGCTCGCTGACGTTGCACTATTCACTCGGGTCGAGCCTCTAGCAGCGGCTTAGTCTCTCTAGTCTCTAGTAGCGCAGTCCCGTGGTTCAGTCAAATCAGACGCCGTCGCCGGCTCCCCCCGCCGTCGGCCAGACCCCCCCTCCCTCACCACGCTACGTCGCGCTTCAACTCTAGTTGCCCCGCAGCTGCCGCGCGTGATCGTCGCATGTTTCATGCGACATCGCTGATTCTTTTCCATAATATGGATATACATTACATCCGCGCTCTTGTCAACTTTCAGTTCTCATATTTGTGGTTTTGCGAAGTCGCCGACAAGTATAAATGGATTATATTGTAAAGTGTTCACAAAAGTGATAAGTTTAATAAGGTCCGCATTGGAATTTCTAGCATGACGAACCGAACTCGCCGACGTGTTTGGCACATGGCTTTATTATAATGTGGTGCTGGCGGAAATTACGTCACAATTTACTACTGCCCGTGTTATGGTAAAGCGATAAATGTAAGAAATATGTTTAGTAATCGTGAGATACTACAGTATTCAATACTACTATCGAGCGAACGCGACTTACGCTTCACGGCATGGCGTTCTCGTGGCGTCCACGTTACATTATGGCGGGCTATTATAATATATATATAGCGGAATTTAACTTTAGTTCTTACAATTTTAGATTAATTGACCTTTTAGAAATAAAAGAAAGCAACTAATGTCATCAAAAGTTACCTTAAGCACAAAACAAAGTAGTATTGGGATAGGTATATTTTTAAAACTGAAAGTGGTTTTGCAACTCCTTGGAATTCCACAAGAACGTTTTGTTTTGCGGTTGCTTTGTTCAAAGTACGATTTCGTCGAGGTCACTGGCTTCACAAAACGTTAGCTAATCAATTATATTTATTCGAACAATTTTTATTTAAATTTATGAATAAGTATTCTGGTAGTCACGAGATTAGGTATGCGGACACAATAATTGTTAATTAAACTGTATTTACACGAATAAAAAATATTTTCAGCGTCGTAAACCCTTCGTAATGGGAAAGTGGGAAAGTTCCCGATGCGGGAAATGGCGGTCGTCTATGCCGCCATTCTGCATTCTGCAGTATTTTGCCTTGGTTTATGTCCGGTTTGCATGAATGTGCGCCGCGCCAAAGTGCAACGTGGCTTCGTCTTGGCCATAGTCACCGTACTAGGGCCAAAGGCGTGGCCAGTCTTTAGACATTCTATCTTCGCCAAATTCCTGGTAAGCTCAGTGAGCTAAACAAAACGAATTTACTCTTATTATCCTAACGTCAACATTAGCTTGACTTTATAAGAATTTCTTCTACTATTGAAATAATTAACACCTGTCAGTTCAGTCTCTGATAAAATGTATGTAGAATAAATATTAAATGATTAATAAAAGATGAAATTAATAAATAATAAAAATATATTGTGAGGGACAAAACAGTCTTAATATTGATGTATATCAGATTAAGACTACCTACATGATTAGCACATTAGCTCTAGTTGATTATTGCATCGCCATCGAGCAGTCTTAATACATTATGTTAATTCCGAGCACTGGTATTATATAAACTCAACAATTTTCAGTTATCACCACGCAATCGATGAGAAAAAACTTTACATACCGTATAAAGGCGAACCCAAAAAGTTTAAATCGTGAAGAATTAATGCAAAAACAGGCAAGACAAAACTTTCAAAAATTGTTTAGGTAATCCATACTAAAAATGTGATTAATACGATAAACCAAATTTGAAATTGGACTTAGGTACTTTTTCAAATAAGTATTAAGACACTCGAGACAAACATAACAAACAGGTTAGCACAATATGGGACGGGGTGTCGCAATGGGAAAAGTTATGCAACTGGAGATCGCCACGTGGCCTATTAAAGAATTTTGCGCATGTCTAGCACGGATCCATGAAAAAGTAGAAAAAAAATACCCTTTACACTTATATATTGAAAAGCTTAAAGTAATTTGTAAAATTATCAAAAATCATATTCCAAAAGAAATACAAGCAATTTTGATATCTGGAATTTTGGAATACGACTTTAAAAGATATTTACCCTGGGGATGAATCGTTCACTATCATTAAGGCTTAAGAATTTATAGAACCGTTGTATTATTTTTTATCAGTAGAGAAACTAATGCCCTTCGCGCAACTTGGTATAATTGAATTAAAAGTTGAATGTTACCAGTTCGTGTTAGCCACGTGCTGGCCGCTCTCACTGCGCATGTCCACACCTCGGCACAGCTGTGATTCCAGAAAATCGTTACCCATTTCTAGTTATATGGCTAAGATCTCTGTAAATACTGTCTACGATGTCAACGAACGAAACAAATAATATCAACTATCTATTAGAAATGAAAGTTGTGAATGTTATTCGTCAATTTTAATAAAGTGTGTGTCAGCTTCGCACATGACTAGAGTTCACTTTACCGTATATGAACATAATTATCGTCATTACTAAATAATTAATAAAAAAATGATCTTAAAGATTAAACTCCAAAAATCATATGTAGATTAGAAGCGTTTTGCAATAAATATGATAATAATGTTCTTATCTCCGTGTTATCGCCATATGTCCCAATTAAATTTGAGCTTATTGATATTTTTGTTATTTTCTTAACACAGTTTGTACTTACGTTTTATTTCGTAGCCGTAAAACAATAAACGAGTAACAGCGGCGTGAATTTGCACGGCTAATGTTATCTAGAACATATAAAGTTCATTTTTAGGGTTCCATACCTCGGAACGCCACCCTTACAGGATCACTCTGTTGTCTCTCCATCCGTCCATCCGTCAAGACCCTTTATCTCGGGAATGTATTAAGCTAAAATTTATATCAAATACTGAGGTGCTATCTTTTGGAATTGTAAAAAAATCAAACTTCTAAGCCAATGCAATCAAAAGGTACAGCCGTTAATGCCGCAAAAGCATCCGTAAATTTTCGAAACTCGCAAAGGAATCAAAACCTAAAGAGTACTTCAAGTCAACCTAGAATCTTGAAATTTGGCGTGAAGCAATGTTTTATAGCACATATAAAGAAAAAAATCCGAAAACCTTAAATTTTTAGTTACATCACATATTGTTTTTTTTTCGTTAATTATAATATTATACAGAACCTACCGGTGCGCGATTTTTTTTTAATGGAACACAAATTAATTCTACTCCAAATAAGATAATTATTAAAATCTTTAAGTTACTCTTGGATTTTATTTATTTATCATAGAAAGTTTAACCCTAACCTTTTATCAATAAACTTAAATAAATTAAATTTATAAGGATTATAAGAAGTTACTATGTTTGGGTTACGGCTTTAATCCATGTGTATAAATAAGTGCGTGCTACTATATTGGCACAACTGAGCTCTATGATATGATGACCTTCTTTTCAAGGAATGCGATTTATGTGTACATCCGCATCATATTAAGAAAGATTGTCATTTTTTATACTGAACATATTTAATCGTGACGTACATATCAGTCGAATAATGTTTTACATAGGGCGGCTCGAGATTTCTCACGTGTACAATCACGTTATGTTCACTATCACATTGTTTAGTCTTGCTATTGCATGAATCTCTTCATCTTTGTGTACTTAGTAAAGATTTTAGGTTAATCAGATTGTCCTTTCAAAATTTGAAATGTATTTGCTAATGTAGAGATCACATAAAATGTAATCTGTATTGTTCTGTGTGAAATCCTCTATACGAACAATATTTAAGCTGTCATATTTTTTTTAATTTGGCCTTACTTTGTTGTTCAGAGATATAACATACCACATCTGAATCATTTTCTCATCTTCTGAGATCCTGGTTATGGACAATAGCTTAGCTCACTTAGTTATTACACGTACATATTGTGTATTTTCAGTTGTGAGCCGTGGTTTTTCCAATTATTTTGGTGATTTACACAAAAACATACAAACACACGCATGCAGCTTGTTTACCGTGTGCGGGTGAAGGTCATGGTCGGCCGCGGCGCCTGGACGTGTGGAGAGGAATGGAATCGTTCACTTGACTTGTTCGCGAGTCCGCAGCGCCGCGCCGCCAAGCTACGCGTTGCTCGGTTATTGGTCGGCTCGCGTAGGTACCGAGCGTAGGCCCGACATAACATTGTTTTTCAACGGTGGATACGTTGAAACTCGCTTATACATTGTCATATTAACTATATTTTCACCGTATCGATTTTAATAATAATATTCCTGAGATGGATCCGAGACGTGACTAAAGTGTCTGCATGTTTATGATGACGATGCTGACCACAATGACAAGTATATTTCGTTGACAAGGCCGCGGGTCGCAAAAGTTGTTAGTACGCAATATTGGCCTTGTTCCATTAACATTGGTTGTTGTTAACCGACTTAGATATAAATATACATTTTATAAATCGTAATTAAATTACGTCATGAAGCATAATTTCACTTCTTTAAATTAGTTAATAACGTATCTGTGTCCTATGAAAACCCTCATGCAACTCCCTTGTTTCGAATAAATATTGAACAGAATTGGTGTACGTATGGTCGAAAACTTTTAATCGATTCGAATATTCTATTGACTTCATTTTCGTGCTGGCTAAATTAAATTGTTTTGAAATTCATTCTTCTAGCAATCAATATTAGTTACAGGTCAATAAATCAGTAGTGCCAATGATTACAGTGATCACGCAGACTGTCAACGAATGATGTCACGGCTTTATTAAAGTGCAGTATGTCTTCATTGTTCCTTCAATAAGAAGTAGATGAAATGAGCGAGAGATCACTTTACCAATCTGGGAATCACCTAAAATAAATGAATTTGTGTAATGTTAAGTAAGGCGTTTTTATTAGAGTATTAAGAGCGGTGAGGGGAACGGGTATTTCGGCAAATATACAATTTTTTTTTCACAAAAAGCAGTGTAAAATTACGAGGAAACTGGGTAGATTAAGTAAAACATATTCTTCGGTAAAATAAGGTTAATGAACTAATTAGCTTATTTGCACCAAAAACACATTTTACGTATCTCACAAGAGATTTGAGAGAGAGGGGGTCGAAGGGAGTGGGAGGGACGAAAAATCGCCAAAACCGCCTCACGTAATCTCTGACACGCTGTCTTCCGGGTTTGATTAAATTTTGATTCCTGTGTTTGGTCTGGGAGTTGCTATATCCACTCGTCCATGTTTGTTTCTACTCACTACACAGGTAATCCTAGCGTGGAGCTGTGAGTGGAAAAAGTATTATTAATTTATGGGCTTTAAAATGAAAATAATAATGTTGCCATATAATATTGTAATATTTATTTGTTCATTTATAATAACAATAATAATATTTCTGAGATATATTGTTATGTACAGACATAACCGTAATTCAAGTTTTATAGCCTTATTAAAATGGTAATAGGCTAACGTTAGCATTGTCTAGACATTGTTATCATACATAGTGATGAAATGATCGAGCATTATTTTTATTAATGTGACTTATTTTTGCCATTTAAATATAATTATATTAAAATATCTCTACGATTATAATTCCCCAAGAGTAATAAACAGTTCACTTTGAAAATAAGGTAGTAAATGTTGTTTTTATGTTTTAGATTAGCATATTTAATAAATGACGTGTAGTAAGCTTTTCTTTTTTATCCTCTATCTTTGAAAGAAGTACACCGACCAGACGCGTTTATAAAGTGATCTCAAGAACTCTGAAGTGTTGCCCGCCGCAGAGCCGAGCGCACTTGAAAACAAAAAAACGCGATCATACATAATGAATTTAAAAATACATATTGCCTTGTAATTTTACCACAAAATGTTACTTATAGTAGAATTTTTCACTCAAAACGCCATAGACGTAGACATTTTAGATACAGGAATTAATCTTCCTGTGGATGCGTTTGAGGTCCTTTTTTTGTTGTTGTTTCTTTATGCGCCCTTTGTCGGAAGCAAGGGTACGCTATAGCATAATTCCGTAGTTCCGACGGTTAGACTATCTAGAGATTAACGTATTACAATAAAACTAGTTTAAAAATGTAATGTGATCATGTGTTATTTTTGTAATGGAATGTATGATACATTTTATTACATTTAATACATTTTATAATATTTGATGTAAACTTCGATTACATTTCAAAAATAGTGTTTTTTAATGAGACATTTTTAATGAGATAAAATAATTTAATTTAATAAAATAATTATTTTTATAGATAAAATGGCTTTTGAAATTCAATTATGTGTAACCGAGAAGTATAGATAGTTACATATGATAGCCTTATTTGTTCATTTAATTAATGAATTATTTATCTACCAAATTTCATTCAAATTTGTCATGTCAGTAACGCGTTCAAGGGTAGCAAACTTTTTAACTTTTGCAATTGTAATAAGTGTTTGTAATTAACGAGAAAATATCTGCTTGTTATAAAATAATAGAAACGCAACGGAGGAGTCGTGAGACTAGTGAGTGTCGACACATCTCGTGATATCACCGAAAACAAACCTTGGCCTACTGCTGCAGTACATAATTACCACACACCACACACACGATGACGCTCGTAGTCTTTTGTAACGAGAAGCTTCGTAATGACTTTGTCTCGTCATTTGTTTTTCTTTCATAGTTTTCCTTATCACGGTCGCGTTAGATACTGGTCTAAAATGGCAAACACAACATTTTTATACAAATGTAATAGCAAAGGAGCTGAAGGCAATCAATCGCAGACGCCTTGGTATTCTTGAGTATTGAGGCAGTCATTACACATTTAGATAAATCAGCAACCACACCCTTCGTCTAAATAAAATTTTGATTATTAGGGTAACGGTTGACGAGGGGTCAACTACCACAACATTTGATATGTTGTCCCTATCCCGATATGTTATTTTTGGTTGATGAGGTGCGGTTATCAGCTCCACGTAAAATTTAGTTGACGACTTTGGCCCTCTGGAATATTAACGCATCTTACGACTTCAGGAGGACAGTTTTGTTTGAGATTGTTAGTAGATGTCGCTGGATTGCATTCGAGTACTTATTAGGAAGCCTGCATGCTGGTCTCCTACTCTATTTCACATAAAGAGACACTCATATAACATGCACTTTTCATTTGAATTATAAATATGTAATTTAAGATGTATTAAATAGCGAAACTCGTATTTGATGTCTTTATATAGACGTGGAACGGTCTGTCAATTTCAACGGCACAGAAAGACAATATCGTGTAACATGTGACCGAAACTTAAGCCGTAACTGAGATATTTCAATACTCGCAAATCGGTGCTTCGTATTGATTGAACCTTGTTTTCTGTGCGTTAAGAATGTATTTCATTTGAACATGAGTTCGGTAGGTGTAAAAACAAGTTAGCAGTTCGTAATGTGAGAATGTTGAACGGGCGACAACTGGACTTTGTTTGCGGTCCAGCTATGCGATGTGATACGCGGCGCGGCTAACGCGACCGCTTACTGCGCCAGTCTTTCTCTATTGGTTTTGCAATAGTTTCTGTTATGGGTTGCATTGAATTGCGTAAAGAACTGTTGTTTGTGGTAGTAGTGGTGATGGACATAGTTAAGGAACGTAGGGGACGGTCAGAGCTGAATGGATGATGGCTAACGGCAAAAAATATGCGTGGAGGACGTTATATTTTGTCACAGGTCCAAAATTGTTTAATAACATTAACGTTTTAACAATGGCAAGTAGTGACTTGTAACTTAAGCATTGCACATTAGAGTACTGAGGTGAAGAATTTTCTGTCTCACTTTGCTTATATTTGTAAATATACTCTTGCTTGATAAAGAGTATACTCACATTCAAAATCTGCTTTTGCTTATTTTACAGTTTAAAATATACGCAATAACAATTTAGTTGATTTCCAAATAAAAAGTTGACTATGCATACATGTAAAATGATAGAGCTTTACCAAATACAAACCATTTCTAGCATGAAACAAATCTTGCATATCGGTGGAAAGATGTGATTGCTAGTTCACTCATACATGAAGCGATCTTCTTAGAGGAATCATGTGCTATATGTTTATATGGTATTTCGATTTGAAAAATCTTTAATATGATGTATGTATGTATCATACAAGATACCTGCGGCGCTGATCGTTGGTGACCGCATTCCTCGTAACGGCGACGCGCCGCTGAAAGTAGAGCAGGCATCCGCTGAGCACGTAAGAATTAGAACAACAATTCTAGCCACCCCCTACAATAAATAATATCTAATCACATTCGTGCATTAAATATTTTTTGTAGAATAAAATTCTATTTTTTTTTTTGAAAATTAAATATTTGTCTTTTAACGCATAACTAGAACAATACTGCACAGATTTAAAATTATATTAATTTGGGCTCTTCACATTGAAGCAACCTTTTGTATACAGTCCAATTGGTATATCAAGCGTATTGGAGAAACGTCTTCAATAACAGAAGCAATCTTTTGACGTGAATCACACGGAAACATACGGATATCAATCAGCTCAGAAAAGTGGACGCTAACGAACAGGTCTGTCACAAGGTACCTTCATAACGCATTAACTAATAACTTTACAGACATATATATGTTTAATGTCATTATTTAAGTCATTTAGTCCGCTCACTGTTACGAGTTTCAGTTGCTGGGAAGGAGAACTACAGGAAAAGCAATATTTTTTAGAAAGGCCAAAACTGGCGCTCCCATTCGTTTCTTTTCAATGTAGCTTACTACTTAAAAGCAAACGCGGTAATTCGTTCGTGTGTGTACAAATTTTATATAGACTTATGCAAAAACACGTATAATTTGGAATTCTCTAAATTATACCTAAACGTTACAAACAAGTCCGCAAAAAGTATTGAATACATCGATTATATTTTCGCTTCCGTCTGTGCAAGTACTGTTCGAAAATATACATCACACCTACCGTTGGAGAGGTTAAGGGTCATGCATAGGTATCTCAATGTCACGCTCAATGCCACGGGATGCTAAGTGAACGAGTCAGCGACCAACTCTACTGCTACTAGACTTAATTTTAATATGACGACCAGATTTTAATTTAAATCATTATCAAATATTTATCGAGACACATATATTTTGTACAGTTCATTGTCTATTATGTACAAAAAATTTTGAAATGTTTTGATTTGTCATGTCAATATTGAAATTAAACGCGACGATGCTAATGTTTCACGATGAATCAACGACCGTGTACCCCTACACAGCCCCAATTCATTTTTTTGAAAACTAATTAGCGTATATAACTACATATAGCGTATAAGCTCATACATCACCAATTTTATTTATAAATAGTTATCAGCCGCGAATGAGAATTGTATTGACTAAATACAGTAGAAATTATTTATATTAAATCGTTTGAATTACTTAAGTTGGCGCTGTAGTATTCCAAATGATACTAATAGATGATTGTCTTTATGAGAATTACGTTATCAGAGCCAGTGTATGTTAACTGAAAAATGTAATGGCGACCTAAGTGCCGTGTTGATTAATGTATTATTTTAACTCTTTTCATATGAAGATATCGATTATTTTATTCATGTGTAAACAAAAATACAATCTTCCAGTGGCCGATATTTCATATTAATTTATTACATTGTGGAATTAGATTCTAACGTTTTTTGCCTTGACATACAACACATTGAACTACTACTATACAGAGGTTTGAAAAAGGTACATTTAAATTCACACATTCAATTAATGGCAGATATTTTTGAAGTATGCATATTAACAATTTTGCTTTACTTTCATGATGGTGTTTAAAAAGTTTTATAATATATTATATAAGTTTACAAGTCGATCTTAATTTGGCAATTGATCAATATTATTGTATTATTGATATTTCAAGTGCAGCAATTCTAGCGCCTGTTTTGGATCAACAAAAGGAGATGGTCGATATAATGAACACTTGATTCAATTTCCGCCTGAGGTCATCGAACTGAGTACCGGCCACTTTATGAATGTATTATTTGTAACGATAACAATTGTTTGCTGCTCATTATAATTTATTAACAAACACGGCTCTTTAGAGTAGCAAACACATGTAATATCAAGAAGTACAACTATGATGTTCTTAGTTATACGTTAATAAGGAAAAATTTTGGAACAAGAAAAACGTAGAAGTGAGATGATCATTTTAATCCCCAGTTGTAGAAACAATTTTACGTATAAATTTACATTGAACCTGCTAGAGCTAGAACAGTTCTGCTTTAAGTTGTATAGGGAAGTCCATGGGCCGCAGCGAATAATGAAGATCAGGTGACTAGCATGCTAGTTTGCTATTTTCTCACTAAAAAGAATGACAATATTCTTCTAATATATATCTTAAACGGTTAATTCTTAGAAATTTGACAGTTAAAATATCGCATACCCTGTAGGGTCGGCGCGGAGCTGATGACCGTTGAACTGCAAGTTGGAGTTGTTTTATTTCTCACCGATCTCCGCGTCCGGTGTCTATCTCAACTTATGTCAAAGGAATCGTGGGCGCAAACACTTGTAGCTGACGGTCGTAAGTGCAGAACGGTAGCGTCATTTAAAATGCTTC
>DWON01007434.1:0-12925 GCA_018251015.1 Phocides pigmalion okeechobee
GATGGTCGCTTCGCTTTAAAGTGTGGCCGGCAACTGCACCTCTCCAACCGAAACACAAGTAATGCTTTATGGTGGATTATGAGGGCGGCGGTAGTACCTCTCTGTTCGAAGTATAGTCCTCTCACCACTAATTGCTCATATTTCAAACCAGTTGCACGACTCGAGGTCACAGCTAAATTCCTATATCGGTTAGGGTTTAAGACATTTATTTCTCATTCGAGTACAATTCATTTAACATGAGAAATACAAATTACAAAATTAAATAATGTAGGTACGATACAGACGTAGCTTAAAAATAACAATTGTGGAGGTAGTAAGAAATATGCATGCACTTATTACGTATCAGTTTACAATAGCAAGTTGATAGCAATTACAGTTAATAGCATAGTTACATATTTTTTATTTCTGTATGACATAAGTATAGTAGACACTAAACATAATTTTTTCAACGTGTCAAAAAGTTAAGATTTTTTTATTTAAAAAGTTAAAACATCCAGTGTGGTCGAGCCTTACAACTGTTTTAACGAGATAATATCGCGGATTACTCGATTTAAACGAGCCCCATTCAATGACGGATCACGTTAATTACTT
Organism: Phocides pigmalion okeechobee; assembly: GCA_018251015.1. Classification (NCBI taxonomy): domain Eukaryota; kingdom Metazoa; phylum Arthropoda; class Insecta; order Lepidoptera; family Hesperiidae; genus Phocides; species Phocides pigmalion. The sequence goes on from DWON01007434.1 coordinate 592, forward strand.
TTCGGCTCCACTGTGTTGTAGTTACATTCATTTTGTTTTAATCGAACGTTTATTTGTGTCCACAATTATAACAGGCGGTAGAACATTCGACCGGGGAGATATCACCATCATTCTCATAATCCGCAGTCTAAGCAATTCTTATTTCGGTTAGAGAAATGCGGTCGTCGACTACGCTTATAAGCGAGGCAATCTCAGTCTTCAGAAGTAGCAACGCATCAGTGCACGATGTCAAGTAGGACTTATTCTAGTAGATTGGACGTATGTCCATGGGCTGGAGAGACCATTTAACATCAGATGGCCTGCACGCTCGTTTGCTTCTTTCACAACATAAAAATAATTTTAAGGTTTTTACCTACCAAATCAGATTACTGTCAAATGAAGAGCCTTGTATTTCTGTCCTGTAAACAAACCACAACTGTTATTTATTTTTCTATACATTTTTATGCAAGTTGGTAGATATGTGGTTGAACCGGGGAGGTAACACTACGCCGTTTTTAGTTTTTTATGTAAAAGGGGTAGTAAATGAGCATGCAAATCACCTGATGTTAAGTAATCGCAGTCCATAGACATCCACGTACAACCACAAACTCAACACGACTAAAATACTAACTGAGCTCGATCGAACGTGGATACGTTGCTGCTCCCGAGGACTAAGATAGTCGCCTCGCTTTATAGTGTACCGCACCTCTCCAACCGAAACACAAGTAATGCTTTACGGCGGATAATGAGGGCGACGGTGGTACCTCCCCGGTCGAAGTATAGTTCTCTCACCTGTCACGGTTTGTGGTATTCCAGACCATATCAAACATAGAGTCATTTAATCTAGAATTATAACAAAAATCCTGAAATTAAAAATTGTACCGGACAGAAATACGCCCGTTTAGCGCCCTAAATCTCCTTTAACCTCCAGCGAGATTTTGTTAAACAATCCCAAATTAAAAGGTAATCAATTTGCTCACTAATTGACAGAATATCGGATTTGAGGCTCGGTCCCTTTCACCCTATTCCACCCTTTTCTCGAATTAAGAAATGGATTGTTAAACCAATTTTTGTTCACCCTTCATTAAATGTGTATACATATAATAAAATTGTAATTGATCACTGTCTATACATGAAAGATATGCGAGGAAAACAATTACTAATAATGTGATTTATTAATGAAAAAGAACCCAAATCAATATTTGTTACATTTTTTGGCTGTTATTCTGTTTGCATTTGTGAGTGCCAATCCGAGTGACGGATAAACCGATTTCAGTTCTCCGTACATCAGCACATTGGCTTTGTCGCGTGTTAGCAATTTGAAGAAACTTTAATTTGATCCGCGGTAGCTCTACAACAAATAACGGGTACAGAGGCGCATTACTGTAAAACAAATAATAAATTAAATAGTTTATTTTTTCAATCACGTCGTTCAATTTTCTTATGAATGAAAGATAAACAAATTTAAGGTAAGTTTAGCTATAAGAAATACGGAAAATCCAAAAATTTAAGCCCACGTGAACGAAGTCGCTGGTTCGAACCAGTCTTAAATATATTTACTTTTCTCCGACAATCATTAACAGCGTAACATAAATCTTTTGCTTTACTACTGTTTATTTGAATCAAGTTTGATCATTTGTTTCGAGAAGCAAGATAAAATTACCCCTTTATCCGGGTAAGTTGAAATGAAATATACGGTTATAATTTTGACCGGTATATATACATACATTGTGTTATATAACGGGGACTCGCGATCAATGCATTTTTATTGTTTCGCCGTGACCACGAGCCTTGCAACTGGTTCGAAACGTTGATCTTGAGTACCCGTTATATAATAAAGTGTAATCACAGCGATAGTACTTCCCCGTTCAAACTATAGTCTTACCTGATAACTTATTTAACTTCAAATATTAAATAGTCACTTTTTTGTAAACAAAAAACTTTATCGTCGATCACTTTCTTTTTTAATCTACGTACAATATTTTTAATCTATATACAAAGTTAATGTCACCAGCATTCAGCCTGACATGTTTATATTTTTAAATTTCGAACTTATTTTCGTTCTGTCACTAAACTCTTCAGTCGTATACAAGTTGACATTAACACTCGAGAGCGGGACACATGCGGCGCAAATGGCAGCCATTTTTTATTCACTTAAAGTTCATTAACCTCGTATTAGTGGTTGAAGAGTGATGATGAGGTAAATTGAGTTTGTAATCGTTTTGGGCTTGTTTATTTGATACCAGCTGTGGCCACGGCTTCGTTCGTATGTTCTAAACTAAAAAAGCATTAAATTCTCCTTATAATGTTAGTTATCCATTAATGTAAGTCTCGTCAAAAGTGATCCAGACGTGGTATATTTAATGAGATTTTTTTGTACGAAATGACAGCCTAAAACTTTTCCATAATAAAAATAGCCAAATCATTCCTCATATCTGCCAGTGAAAGTTACGTCGAAATCAGTTAGTCGTTGCGGAGGTTACTAACAACAGACAGACAGTCAAATAGACAGAAATAGATTAAAAAATGCATTTTTATTAAATGAGCCTTGTATACATTCTCCACCACCCATTATAAAGCTATTATTTTGATATTTCAAACAGACAGTTTTGTTTATATTTATAAATGTATGGATGTAACGCTAATGTACTGTAATATGGCGTGTCAAGTTGAACCTTTAAATTTGTACCACCTAATCTGAGATTTGACTTAGACAAATGATCGGCTGAGTTTAAAGGTACAAATTAGGTTTCGTCTTTAAAGTGCTTATAAAACACTTAAGGCAGATACCACCGATTTTTTTTTATGTGAGAGAGTAGCAAAGGAGCATGCAAATCACCTGATGTTGAGCAGTCGCAGCCCATAGACGTCCACGTACACGACTGAAATTCTATCTGAGCTCGAACGTATGTACGTTGTTATTCCTGAGGACTAAGATGGTTACCTCGCTACAAAGTGTAATCGGCAACCGTACCTCTCGAACCAAAACATAAATAATGCTTTAAGGCGGATTGTGAGGGGTTCGGTACCTCCCCGAACTATAACGGTTTCACTAACAGTACGGTTGGCAATCCTTGGCGATAATATCTTTCCGGTTGCATCACACATTCCCAACTTCATGTATTGTACAATAAAATTATTTTAATTGTAGTTAACTTCAAGAACATTAATACCTTCTTTTGGGTTCTAAAGTAACACGTAATTGTCAAATGAGATTCTGTGGACATAATCCTAATTCTTTTTTCATCACTTAATTACAAGATCTGTGAGTTATCCGTCAACAAGATTCAATTACTTTAAAATTCTACTCACAGTAATTTTCATGGAATTTAAGGATAATAGGGCTCATCATTCGTAAATAGATTATCTCTATCCGACGAAACAGCCACCGAGGACTCACTGACAAGGGTATTAATTAAGAAAATTAAAAGTCTGCTGACCAAAGAACTGCATCTTAATGTTGTTGACTGCTTATTTTTTCATGAAAGTAACAAACGAGCGTGCAAGACAGACACCTAACGTCAATTTGTAGTCCACAGAAACACAACCTTAAATTGGATATACATACATAACCTCCAAAAGGACTAGTCTTAGCCTAAGTCGTTCTGAGAACTAAGGTCTCAAACAAGACTAAAGTCATATCTCAGCTCGTACGTAAATGCGTTATTAATCCTGAGATTAGTCCTCCAACTGAAACAGAATTGCTTCACGGCGGATTATAAACGACGCAGTGGTACCTCCCCTATCGAATTAGAGTTCTATCATATGCCAAAAGAATAATGTTCGAATAAATAATGTTGCTATTATTTAACATTACACGTTCAGATAAAAACATCAGAAAAAATACTCATAGGAATGAAATTTCACTGCACTAAATTTTCTGTAACCAACAGACATTCCTATCACCTTCAAATTGGATGCCATTGCAGTGAAATTACATGCGCTTTTGGCTCTAATGGCAATTTTATTACAATTCTTGTTGTCGAGCGTAGTCGGCAATAAATCAAGATGGCGGCCGTAACAACAGTTTAATGCGCGAGCGCCGTGTAAACACGTCCAAATGACGTAATTCCGACAAAAGTGTAGTTTATTACTAACGACCATTACGGCAACTTGCCTCGTTCTGTGTATATGATGATAAATGCTAAGTAGAAATCTTATTTGGAGCGTGCGCTCGTAATTTTAACAGGTGTTAAAAGTATTCGAGTAGGAAGGTAACACCGCCTTCGGAATCCGCCGTAATGCAAATCTTGTGTTTCGGTTGAAGAGGTGCGGTTGGCGGCTATATTTATAAGCGACGCGATCATCTCAGTCCATCGTAATAAAACGCTTCTATACACAACTTCAGATGACTTTAGTCCTGTTGAACGTGGATGATGATGGACTGCAGAGACCATTTAACTGCAAGTGACCTGTAATTTCATTTGTGTTGCCAAAATAAAAAAACCAGCTTTAAATTAAAGAAGTTACTTCTCCTGTTTAAAATTGCAACTTATGTTAACTTAGGGAAGATTTAGTAGAAACACCCAACGGTGGCTAGTAGAGGCACCCTTAGGGATGCTAGATTTTTTTATTTGTATACTCGTATATACAAAAATATAATGTTCAATTGTAATTAAAACTTCTAATTTAAAATGCAAATTGTAACCCATATTTTTCCTTTATAATTGTGTTAATTCTATATCTTCTATCACGGGATCGAAAACAGAGCGCCTAAATGCGAATAGTAACTATTAAATTAAAAATCGATAACCCACGGTGAAATTACATTAAAATTATATGATGCATATTAAATCCGCAAACGAAATTAAAAAAGTAAGTCGGAGAAACAGTACACAAAAAGACGAAACGATAGAAACAAACGGTGGCGCCGTGGAAGCACATTCAAAACAATTTCGGAATAAACCCATCTCCGTTGCGCTGAAGACGTACGTAATGAATGACGTGGAAAAAGGATATTCCGGAAGGTTTTGTTCCGACCAGGTGCCGTATCGTCGGCTCCTCGCATTAAATAGATTGATGTTGCCAACCCTACAGCCACCCACTTAGCGTAATTAAAACCTTTAAAAGATTTACACTGAGTTCGGTTTTCGTTGCGAACACTTTGATAACCCTATCGGAGTTTCTGAGTAGACTTTGCTTGGAATGTTTTTGTGAGATTTGTATTAACGCTACGAGGTGATGCCAAATGCTTCCAGAAATTTCGCTCTGGAATTATTTGGTGGAGTTTATATTTCGATGCTGCGGTGTTTTTGAATCTGATTTTTTTAATTATATTGGCAATATAGGCAAGCGAATGTGGGGACTGCTCTTCTTATCGGATTTTAAAATTGATTCTCGGTTAGGAATATAACCGAATTGTAAATTTTGATGAATGTGTAAAAGTCTTGTATCAACAAAATAATTGATCTATCTGTTGCCCGCGACTCCGTTCACGTGGACTACAATTTTCGTGTTTTTCCAAATTTTCTAATAGCAAAAAGTTCTTCACACGCTTGTAAGTTTAACTTACAACTTTTTTTATTGATTGAAATAAAATAAACACTAAATGTTAATTTAAACTTGTTATAATTCATTAGTGAAAACCGCAATGAAATCGGGTAAGGAGCTTCGTACAAGCGCAAACGTGCAGACAAACTGATAAACAATCAAAAATTCTAACAACTATTTTATTACAATGTAGCAATGGTACCTTCCATGTCGAACTGTACAAGATCTAAGTACCATCTTGCAAAATACAACTAGCATAGAAGAAGAATTATTTTAACTTTTTGCTTAATACACGTTTTAATATGATTATCTTTATAATATAACTATAATCAACTGGCAATAAATATTCCTTTACTTCGTAATACAACACATTCATTTGACATTCCTTGTCATTCATTAAAGCGTTGAAATTGGGTACAAAGATCTCTTTGTCTTACTTACCTATTGCTAATTATTGCTAAGAGCTACTTGTCAACCGCCGTGAAAGTGGGGAGGCTGTCGTAACGGAGGTGCCCCTAAAAATAAATTCAAAGAGGTATACTTAAATAGGGCGGTCAATGCGCCCTCACGCGCTCCCAAGACGTTACCCTGTAGATTTTAGAAGAGCCCCACTTTGCTACCTCTCCCCCTAAATTAACCGCGCTTTTTAAGCTGGCCGGATGAATTTTAAATTGGATTAAGCCCGGGGCTCGTGACGCCGCAAAGAGTATGAATGATGACTCCGATATAAAGCCACCGCTTTAACTTGACCTCTCGCTTTTGGTTCATTATATGACGGGGCATTTTGATAAACTGGCCCTTCCTGCACTATGCGTTATACAGTCATTATGGAATTAAAGCAATCTCTATGTTCCGGCTGTAATAATTGAGCCTTTATGTGAATGTACCGCGTACCGTTAGGTGCAGTGATGCAACAGTAACGGCATCGGTCGGCGCGACGGATTTCCTGGATTCGATTCTCAGGCAAGACCGGAATGCTTAGCGACCGCCGACTCCATTCAATTGTCTTTCCCTTCAGAAGTTCTTGATCATAAATAATGCATCCAGCGGCAGGTACATACGCCAATTATTTCTATTGCTATCATACTATCACTACATTGAATGTATGGATCAGTGAACGTTAAACTTTTCACTTCCTTAATATTCTGCATGCTCATTTGAAGTGTGCGACTTGCGTCAGCTTCATTAACATCGTAATTTCACCGTTCGTTGTCCATTTATATAGTTAAAACTCTATTATGCCTAAATAAGGAAGATGTATTAGGAATACTATTATTAGATACATATATTGATATAATAGAAACCAAAAACTAATTTAGATGTGTCTGTTTGCTTGTGCGTTGAATAACGCTGTTTTTAAATATCACTCAACTGATTTCATTGAGATTTTCATTATTGAAGTACAGTAACCTTCACGTGATGTAAAGTTGTACTACAAATGGTTTATAAATAATAAAAGATTATAATAATTTGAAAGTTACGGGTAGTACAAGAGTACATAAGTCTTTGCTGTTAGAAAATCTAGATGAACCTTAAAATTGATGTCCAAGGGAATAACAATTCTATGAAAATAATCTAAATGGTTATTACAAAAATAAAATACTCAAATTTCATTTTAAGTGTATGTAAGTCATGGAATTTAAATCTAACCTATAATGTAATATATTCTATGAGTCATCATCTTATTTTGAATTTAATTTCGGTATCTACTAGTTTATAAACATTTTCTGATACACCTGTGTAAAGTATACGTCACCTTTTATATTAACGGCATTCGATCTTTCTTCATCTATTTCTGTGAGATCCTAAAAGAATTCCTAATTACCATTAATCCGTAATGTAGCGACATTTCCGTCGAACATTCGATCAATAGATCTCTATTTAGTCGGACAAAGCCAAATCCACTTGACTACCTGCTCAATTTTGTGCAAATCACGTACCAAATTAAAAACCTCGAACCGACAATTGTACCGCCCACCGCTGTTCTAACAACTCATTCATTACTCCGTCCCATTAAACTGCCCGTATTCGGATTGTAACATCCGTGCCGAGGTATGTAACAACGTTGATTACATTGTGACCGGCGTCTGAACTCGCTGTGGATTGTCTTCTTTAACACTTACACTGCGAGGTACAACATTGCTGTGTAATGCGCTGCGCAAGGCGCATGCGGCTTGTACACACTTATGTTGTGCTTACTAATCTGTATGGATTACGGGCGAACATTTTTTTTTAATTGTGATAGAGTAAGAAACGGGCAAGGTGTTAAGTGGTCATTGCACCCCATGGACAACCACGTCCAATCTCAAATAGAACAGAAGTTCTATTTAAGGGTGGACGCGGATGCGTTCCTACTCTTGAGGACTAATATGATCGCCTCCAATAATGTGCTTCCAACAACCACACCTCCCCAAACCGAAACAATACATGAATAACATGTTGCTTTACAGCGAGTTATAATGGTAACTGTGGTGCCGCCCCGGGCGAGCTCTAACGGCTCTACCACCTTTAGATTTTTAGAAAATTGCTGTATTTACGTCAGTGCGAACTGACTGGGCGAGAACACTACGACTGTGTATTCGCAGATCATACACAGATGCTAAAAATACAATATTTCAGTGAAGCCAGTAAAGAGGCACTAAACTGAAGATGTTTTCTCAAGACTGGAGACGCGCCGACCATTCACACACTTATTGTATTTGGCAGCACCATCGTTATAATTTCAGCCTTTTGATGTCCAATGCTGGACATTGTACTCATACAGTGTAGCGTTTACAAATACAAAGCCGTTGCGTCCGCCCGTAGTTTTGGACGTCATGAACATAGTACTCGTTCGCTTATAAAATCGTACAAATTTGTATTAACACAATGTCCCGCAGTTACTGTTAATCATTTTTCGTATTACAAATAACTGTTTTCTAAAGCCTAAATCTATATATTAAGGATCAATATTTTAATTGCATGTACTCTACTAGGATATAGGAATATAAAATCATTTTTAATTTTAAATCTTACTTGTATTCTGACGTCAAAACTAAGTAAAAAAATTTAACCTAAAAAATCTAAACAGAGTTCGTCCGCATACGAATGATTCTAATTTCGCTGACTACATTCCTGCGCTGAATAGCGATCGCAATTCTCTCAGTAAGGTATGAACCCGCGATCTTGTCACAACTTCATAGCGTTGATTGAGCGTGGGACTAATTGTTTTAAAATTAATTCTAAATTGCGTATTAAACTTAATATTAATAATACAAATGGCACGGGATAAACAGGACATCCTCTTCTGGTATCCATCATGTAAGTACATCGGGATCACAGACCCAATTTCAATAATTAATTTGAATGGGTATATGTATATGGAACAAATTGTTTGTCAAGGGCTGAAGGGTCCGCTTACAAACAATTGAACGATTTCTAAAGGTTAATAGATCCGGTCTATAATTGTTTAGTTTATTATATTTGCTGCGGAGGTTCCAAAAAAACTCAAAATACTTAAACTATTAAAGTAAACATGTTGCAATTATAGTTTTATATTATAAGCCTAACTTAAATTTCGAAAGTATTTATGTTTCCATGTTCCGGTTCCACCTCAAGACGTCTGAATCGATTTTGATGAATTTTAACATATAAGTAGATTAGAACTTGGAGATGGGCGTAAGTTACCTTTCGTTGCAAAAAAGAACTTAAAGGGGTTGAAATAGTGGTGACAATTTACTACGGCGAAATAAGTATTTTTTCAGTTAGGTATACAAATAAAGGTTTTTTTATATTTGGATCTATGTTAAAGCGTAAATGAGCACTCAGAAGGGCAAATTGCACCTCTGACGGGGTAAACAAGAACTTGTAAGATAAGTTCGTAATATCGACATTTGGGCGAGCCAGCCGCGGGCAAAAGGTAGTATATATGAAAATCTTACAATCCTTTATAATCCGCCGTCAAGCATTACTTGTGTTTCGGTTGGAGAGGTGCGGTTGCCGGCTACGCTTTGAAGCGAGGAGACCATCTTCGTCCTCAGGAGTAGCGAAGCATCTATGTTCGAGCTCAGACAGGATTTCGGTCGTGTCTATGGTTGTACGTGGATGTCTATGCACTGCGACGACTTGCTCGTTTGCTACTCTTCTCACATAAAATAATATAGACAAAGATTACTCTTCGCTTAGACAGCTTCCAATATTTATTATTTTAGAACACGTTGAGAGTGGAAAAAATAAACAAACCGACTTTATCCCTACGTCATTTTGTTTCTGTAAACACTCCATCAGTTTAAGTTGATACTAAATTTTAACCGACTCAGCGTGTCAGTTGGTTGGATTTTAAACTTTATATTTACATGTTTTCAATATTTATATAATTTACAACTAATGTCATCACATAACTTGTACATTTTGCTGTAGTTCGAAATATCATGAGTACCCGGTGTATAGTAAAATATATAAAGGTGGAAGAGCCGTTAGAGCTCGCCCGGGGCGGCACCACTGCCAGCCTCATAACTCGCCGTAAAGCAAAATGTTCTTCATGTACTGTGTTTCAGTTGGGGAGGTGTGGTTGTCGGGTACATATTATTGAAGGCGACCATCTTAGTCCTCAAGAGTAGGAACGCATCCGCGTCCATCCTTAAATAGTTCTATTTGAGTTGGCACGTGGTTGTCCATGGGCTGCAGCGACCACTTAACATCAGGTGACGCGATAATATTAGTTGAAAAACGAAAATGAAATAGCCGTAGGGTACATAGATTAATCTATAATATAGATAAATAGAAATATCGACAATTAGAAATACCGATACTATTTATCAAAGGAGTGAAAAAGACATACATATATAATCCAATCTGAGAGTGGAGTACCAGGGGTGTATAACAAAACAAGGGTGAACTTAGCTTAGTTAATCAAGGCGTCGCTAATCCAACGGACTATTTGTCCGACGGCCGCGACATTAGTCCCGTGTCCACCGGACCCGGACCGCCGGGATTGACCGGGATTTGCCCGGGATCGCGAAGTTCAGCGTCTGATGGAATCTCTACGCTACCTTCGAGTGTTTATTCTACTATTTCTTTTAGGAAATGTTTCATTCGGTTCCTTTTTTATACAACCCTCTTTTTTTTACAAAATTTTACGATTCTAATTGTGGGTTGTGTGTATCTGTGTGTTGATTGCTATTATTGCAAATCACGTTATTCTTCTATATATCATATATAATAGTTAACGAGCAAGCCATCTGATATTAAATAGTCTCTGTCTTATCGACATCAACATATGTATAGTAGTGCGTAGTTGCATTGCTTCTCCTGAGGACTAAGATGGCCACTTCACTCGTAAATGGAACCGACATCCTCCATTTCACAATCAAAACAGGAAAATGAAATGGTCGCCATGTAATAAATGCTTTAATTTTGATTATGACGGCGGCGGTGGTTCCTCCCCGGTCGAACTGTACTTTACGACATAGGAAAGGTTAGTTTTAAATTAGTGCTAAAAATCAAATCAAGGGGCAGACTCTTGTTTAATTTGTTATTAAAACAGTAAGAGAAAAATGTCTTTTCTTATCTTTTGTGATTGGGAGTCATTTTTAATTTAAATTTTAGAGCGGTCTGTTTCTAGATAAGGGAATGATTTAATGAAACTACATCGTTACGAGTACAATTAAGTTAAAGTATAAAGAGATTTAGATAGTTTCCTCGGTAAAAGCAGTCTTGTAATAAAACTTTATGTGTCCTTTAATATAAGCTTTTTATCATTAGATTGGAATGGTATGTAGAGGGAAATGATTTTTGTAATTACTTTGTACTAGCTGTGCCTGCGACTTCGTCCGTATTTATTTTACATACGAGTAGCTCTAAAATCGTGAAACCACCTACGCATACATGCAACCCGTGATTATTTAATTTCTCGCCCAATTTACAAAAACACTTCACCTATTATGCACCAAAACCTTCCTCGGGAATCACTTTACCTATTGTTGAAAACTGTGAGAAAATCCGTCCAGTACTTTTCGAGTTTATCGCGAACAGACGCACAGACGCGTAAGGGGATTTTGTTTTATAATACTTATCTACTTTATTATAACGATGAAAATCTTAAAACTAATTACAATACAAAACTAACCTTAAATATAAAATATTTTTTAATAATTTTTAATATTTATTGATTGTATATTGTATTGTATTGTATTCGTGGCAATTAAAAAGCGTTAATCGTGAGTACCCGTTATATAATAAAATGGAATTTGTGTTTTTGAGAACCATATTAGACATATTATTTTAAACTAATATCATCGATTTTAATTTTCGATATTTCGGACAATGCATGGCTCATGGTCACGGCTAAACTCCTACAGATAATTTTTATACGATTTCGCCGTGACCACGAGCCATACAACTGGTTCGAAATACCGGCAATAAAAAATAAAAAATCGTTAATCGTGAGTACCAGTTATATAACGTAAAACTAATTTTTACATGACCTTTAGTACTAACTATCAGCGTTATTTCAACCGTGTACGTTTAATGTTATTTATATCAATTGCCTCTATCATACTTTGCACACGTATCAAGGATCGATGACAATGCAACAATATCAAAAATAAAAGAAAAATAAATAGTTTAAAAAAACTGATAACACGTTTTTATAAAAAATCCAACTAAAAGTATAAATAAGAAAATAAATATTTCAGTTAAAAAAGCGTGGAGTGCTTTTTCAGTGATCTATTGACACCATGCACTGAATGCAATGTATGTATTTTTTTAACTATTATTTATTTTGTTTTATAATACATTTCTAGAATATCTGTGGTTGCCGGATACACATTATTGGAGGTGACCATCTTAGTCCTCAAGAGTAGGAACGCATCCGCGTCCATCCTTA
>DWON01007435.1:0-12923 GCA_018251015.1 Phocides pigmalion okeechobee
GAACGCATTCGCGTCCATCCTTAAATAGAACTTCTGTTCTATTTGAGATTGGACGTGGTTGTCCATGGGTTGCAGTGATCACTTAACACCAGATGGCCTGCAGTTTCTTACTCTTTCGCAAAAAAAAATAATTTACACTAAAACTATAAACCTGATATAGTTCTTGGGATCTAATCACATTTGATAATTGATTAGAAAATTTTACACTCACAGATAACGGATAAATCATATAAAAAATTTTGCTAGTTAGGAAAAGTCTGTTATTTTGACGAAAAAAGAAAGTCTTTGGAGAGTTAGTCGGGCCTCCATCTACCCTTATCACAGGCATATGAATTGCTGTGATGCCAGCTAGCATAAACGCCACAATTTCAGCCAAATGACTGAACTCCATATTAAAAGATCATCTTCATCTTCGTTTTCACATTTCACAAAAAGATGTGATAATCCTATATTTCGTAATATGAGCCGTCATTGTTTTTTTTCAACTCCCGCCATTTTTATACTTTTTTTTAATCCTATCTTTTCTATGGCCTCACAAATCCTCGTATTACCATTAAAAGTATTAAATGTATGAAATTCAACATTTTAACAAATAATATTGTCGCATCACAATATAATATTTCATTATGACATTGAAAAATAGGATAATATCAACATCGTAATTTTACAATATGCTAACCGCACACACTCGAATGTGTTAACTGCACATATGCGGTTTGTGTGACAGAACCCTAACACGTGAAGTTAAAATGGGTGCGGGCTGCACGCAAGTTTGTAAATCTTCGGTCGACAGGCTGTCGCGCAAAAACTTGCAGTGTTGCATTTCTACATAAATATTTGTTTAACTATAAGGCCTGCCCGTTTAGGGTTACCATATAGCGAAAAAGGAACCGTTGTTTCATCATGTCCATAGTTTCATCAATTATACTTAAAGATTATTATAAAGACTAAGTTTAAAAGCTGGATCTGTTCCAGAGCCTTCTATAAAATGAAGTAGTGAAACCACGCAGAATTATTTATTTAAAGGTGCCCCTTTGTACATGTTAATGAGTGAAAAATAATCATTGCATATAAGCTTGTGGTGTATCATTGCATAGATCTTAAAAATGATATGTAAGTTACTATCTAAATTATCATTGGTTTGGTTTTAAAATGATACAATGGTTTGTATTTCCGTTATCATTGGATAGAACTTAACATTGATATCTAGGTTTCTATTGAAGTAAATAGGAGATGTGATATATATTCCCTGTCTTTACCTTCTAAACTTTCTTTCTATTTCTAGCAATAATATTGACCATTCTGCTTCTTTAAGCAAAAGGTATGGAAATAAAGTGGGTCCAAATTACGCTTTAGATTTTGTATTTAAAATTTATGTATATTTTTTATGACCTTTATCTTATTAAATTGAAAAGCGTAAATATTGACTTCATTATAATCGTTTGATATCCAAAAAGACAAAAACTTTAAATTCAAATTCTTAGCGAACTTAGAATACAACCGAAATAAGCTGACTACCATTTTTTTATCAAGATTTTTGTGACTTAAAAAGCAGTCCTTTGAACTTTAAAAAATCGATTTCATGTTTAACCTGAACAAGTAAATTAATTAAAAAAGTGATAAAATTTGACCATGAACAATATGCTTTACTTAACCATGTATTTTTTGTTGAAAGAAGCGGGAAAAGTGTTGAGCTGGTGCGATTCCCGCATTCCTTCGCGCCATGCCTTACTCTTGAAACAAATGCTTTGATTATGATATTTCTGTTTCACGGAATTCGTTTCACTTTCTATTCCAATATTTTTATTCAAATACGTATATAAAATATATACTTAAAGCATACTAATAAAGATTTTTTTTTTAACTTCAAGTTCTTTAAAATCCATTGATAAAATATGACCAAACTTCCATTACATAGTCACTTGACATTTCAAATAAATTGATATAATATTATATATAATATATCATAATGACACTATATAGTCTATATAATGTAATGATTATAATGAGTTTTTGAAGAACCTATCAATGCAAGTTTTTTGTTATAATAAATTTGCTCCATATTAGGTATTAAAGTATAAACTGATATTTTAACGATCTTTATATTTTTTACATTGACCCTTTGAATTCTGTCTCATTAAATGAAATAAACTTGTAAGAAATTAAAAAAAATATATACTAAACCCGAGCTTAAAAATGTAGAAACATCTGATTGAAGATATTTTAAAGAGCGGTGTTTGGCAATTTATTTCATCAGGATTTTACAGCTCGACCTTAGTTCATATTATTACTCGTATAAACATTAAACAATAATATAATTTATTGCAGAAGTTATGTTAATTAGCGTAATACAAACCTTGTCAGTTTAGTAAGGTTTATTTGTTTGTTTGTAAATATTTTTTGGTGTGTGGAGGTGTGGTTTGGTTGTAAATATTTTTTGGTGTGTGGAGGGATTATGATTTAGGGATCCGACATTCATTCGCATGGTTTTGTTACAATGGAGAAGAAATGGCGGAAGAAACTCCATCTGACTCTTTCATTTGACTGTTATAAATGTACAAGTTATTTATGGTGAATAAATTACACACATCCTTTATGCAAATATTCATATGCGCTTTTTATATATTTGATAGGAAGTAGAAATATTGTTCGACCACACAGGTACCACCGATGCCTGATAATCTGCCATAAAACAACTTGTGTTTCTATAGAGAGGTGTAGTTGCCAGCTAAACGTATATTCGAGGCGACTCTCAGTCCTCCGAAGTAGCAACACATTCTTACATTAGTTGTGTTTCGTCTGGAGAGGTACGGTTGCCGGCTATACTTTGAAGCGAGGCGACCATCTCAGTCCTCAGGAGTAAGTAACACATCTATGTACGTTCGAGCTCAGATGGGATTTCGGTCGTTTTTGTGGTTGTACGTGGATGTCTATGACCTGTGACTACTTAACATCAGGTGGTTTGCATGCTCGCTTGCTACTCTTCTCACATAAAAAAACGAACTCGGATAGGACTTTAAAATCGTTTGTGGTTTGTATGTAAGTGTCCATGGGCTTCAACGATTACTTAAAGTCAGGTAAACTGTAAACTCGTCGCACTTCTCAATCATACAACTTTAACTGAAACAAAACAGTTTTCGGTGGATTACGAAGGCGGCTGCAATCAACTAGCGATGCGGCTATTTTAATCTTTAGTGGCAACATTCAAAAATTGCTATAAAACCCATCATCTACCGCATACTTCTTTAATCGTACTCTAATGAGGTTGTCGGTTTTTATTTAACTTCGTAATGATCACAATGGTGTATCCTATATTTATTCCATCATATTTATTGCGATCAAACAACACCCAATTAATTCGGCCGGGCCTGACATCGCGGAACGGTACGACTTTATGGTACACGTTATTAATTTCTTAGAAAGCCAGATTTTTTGAGACGAACGGACTCGTTATGATAATTTCACGTAGATTTATGTGCGGCCGGTGTTCTTTGATAGTTTATCTGATGCGCCCTCCGACGGATATTAATGCGTGCTGTTGATAGTAATAGTGCCTCTCGTTTATCTGTTCTTTGTATTTTAATCTCGCTGGCGTGTATCATTTTCGGGGTTCTCTTGCCAATAGCGTAAACTGGAACTATGGTCAAGACATCGGAAGGTGGGTGAACTATAGTTAGAGCGGGGAAGTCCCACCGCCGCCCTCATAATCCACCGTAAAGCATTACTTGTGTTAGAGAGGTTCGGTTGCCGGCTACACTTTGAAGCGTGCCGACCATCTTAGTCCTCAGAAGTAGCAACGTATCTACGTTCTAGTTCAGATACGATTTCAGTCGTTTTTGAGGTTGGACGTGGATGTCTATTGGCTGCGACTATTTAACATTAGGTGTTTTACATGCTCGTTTGCTACTCTTCTCACATAAAAAAAACATTGATCGATGTTCCACGTCTGTCCATACAAAAAGTGGACAAAGTCTGGGATGTAGATTTCATAGTTCTGTCCGTCTGGTAAATAAACGTCGTCGTAAGTTTGACCGTATGATAGGGCCATTTTACTCAGAGATAATTAACGTTACTTAGACATTTGGAAGGTAAATATTTTTTTAAACCCTAACAATTAAAATCTTTATAATAAAGGCATTTTAAATATGTAAATCTGGAGACTATATGTAAATCTTGTATATTAAAAAAATCTAGAGGTCATAAGACACATCTTCAAAAATGATTTTGGAGATCCCTAAATTACTTATTTATTTCTATTTAACGTTTGTGAGATATTTCTTACAGTCATTAATGATTTTGTTTATTCCCCGTCTAACTTTATAACTATCTTTTGGAAAATTAAGAAAAAAAAAAACAAAATAATAGAACTTACACATTTTCAAAAAAGATTGGTTTAAAAATATATGTTGTGTACTTTATGGCATGAAATATTTTCTGTACCACGCTATTTTGTCTATGGAACCCATTTCTGTGCGCGTTCCGACATACTTGGCTACTAAAGTTCAAACACATGTACACGTATTCGTGTGTAATATTTTGACATGTTGCCAAATTAATAGGATGTCGAAAGAGGCTCTTAGCGAATATAAACAAAAGCGAAAAAACATTTTTACATAAATAAACGCAATCGAACACATCACAAATGTGCCCTCTTCATTTAATCTAATGCAATGCGGCATCGTAAACAGTTTTGTAATAGTAACCTGTTGGACTAACAATAGCCAAGTGGCTAGTAGAGTGGCGAGTAGAAGTGCAATCAATTATCGCATATTGGAACATGAAAGACGCCGTTAATTGTTTACCGTGTACTCGCAGGGTTGGTTCAGCGTTCTGTAGCTATTCTGTGAAACAGGTATAAAACTCGCGTCAAATACGAATTTTCTTGATTACATTTTGAATATTTTAATTTAATGTCAAACTATTGTCCGGTCGGGCAGGTACCACCGCCGCCCTCATAATCCGCCATAAAGAATTACTTGTGTTTCGGTTGGAGCGGTGCGGTTGCCGGCTACACTTTGAAGCGAGGTGACCATATTAGTCCTCAAGAGTAGGTAAAAAAGAGTAGGTAAAGCCTCAGGTTTATTGCATGTCCGCTTACATTATTGATTTTTTTTTTGAGAAGAGTAACAAATGAGCATGCAGACCATCTGATGTAAGGTAGTCGCACCCCATAAATATCCACGTACAACAACAAACACGACCGAAATCCTATCTGTGCTCGAACGTATATACGTTGCTACTCCTGACGACTAAGATGGTCGCTTCGCCTAAAGGATAGCCGGTAACCGCATCTCTCCAACCGAAACACAAGTAATGCTTTACAGCGGATTTTGAGGACGGCGGTGGTACCTCCTCGGTCGAACTATGGTTCTCCCACCTTTATGTTATCTATTATAAATAAAAACATTCGTTTTACAAGTGAGTTTTAACACTCGAAACTCGAATTCGAGCTGCTTTACAGAATAACCCAACCTGTGTTTCTAAACTAGCTCCATTAACATAATAACAGATCAGAACTAGTTAGTGCGCGCATATTGTGGTTGCCGCGTAATGAGAAACGTCAAATTGGATTTGTATTCATGCCTGCGCTGGGGTCCAGTTGAGTTCCATGCGCTGTCGGAACGTGAGTTGTTTTGTTGCGCTATGTATACACTGCTTAACTGTAAGATGAGTTGAAATATTCCTTACTAGCTATTGCCCTCGAGTCAGTTTATGTAGGCTTCAATTCTCGAGTATTTCTAGATTTTCTGTCAGCAAAAAAAAATCGTGTGCTCACATCCGTAACTTTTGTATTAATAGATAAAAAAGTTACGGGTGTTTTTAGTAATAAATTGATATAACTTTGATAGACCGATTGAAATAAAACGAAAATGAAACACTAAATGTTTAGTGAGGTTTATCTTATTTCGAAATGTATTTCTGAACGAGTAGAAAGTGCGACGCTGCAAGAAGTTCATATGAAATTGAAGGATAAACTTCTTTTTTATAGCTAGGAATAGACAATATTTTGTTGTTGAAAAGAAAAATAGGACACTGATATGCCACTGTACACATCACTATTGAATTAAAAACAAATTAAGATTAACTTTTTCAGAAATGTCGTTATCTTGAACGCAGCTTTATGTGTTCACAATATAATCGTTTTAGCTTAGATCATTTAAATCTGTTATTTTGTTTCGTTACTCTGTTCTTAAATAACAGTAATTTTATTTTCATTTGGACACAATGCCGACACAAGAGATATTTGCCAGGTGGTAGAACTATAGTTTTAATACATAACTCGTAATAACTCATAATCTTTAGCGAAGTAACTCTTGCGTTTCCGTGGGAGAGGTGTGGTTGCTGGCCGCACTTAGAAGCGAAATGAATATCTTCATCCTCAGGAATAACTACGAATTTATGTACCTACGAGCTTAAGACTGCAGTCTTATTCGAGGTTAAACATGTGCGCCCATGGGCTACACTGACTACTAAACGTTAGGTAACCGGTATGAGAAATGTTACTTTTCTTATAAAAAAACAAGTATGCAAACACTCTGACATAAAACAAAAATGAAATTAAAACGAAAACGTTTATCTGTCCAGCGATCGAACTTGGAACCCTTGACCACCTAGTTTGTTGACCGCTGCGCGCTAGGACGTCCCACATAACATAGAACCGTCGTTAATCTAAAAATTAATGAACCATAAACCTTTCAATTTATGAAAAACTTTAAGCAATTTCCACTATCTCCCGCCGTTCCGAGCACAATCGGGTCCGGTTCATAATTTCTTGTTTATTTTAAGTTTTCTTGCCGCCGATGTAATCTTAACACGAGCGCTCCGCCTCGAGCTCGTTAATAGGGCTGCCGCTTCGTGCAACATTATCGATACAGCTTAACGTTAAAAAAAGCCTTTGGATATTGTAAAACATTAAAGTACATGAAGCTACGATAAAGACTAATTAATTGCTAAGCTTTTTAAGTAACAAAAATTGCTTTTGCTCTTATATTTGTCGATGTAACAATAAATTACAAAAAACATGCTGTTTTATGTATATCATATATGTATATTTAAAGTAAATCTATAAAAGCTATAAAAATACATTTTTTCGACTCCATTCAAATATATTTTTCCTCTATATTCCTATACATATACTATATTGCCAAAACAAACCCGTGGATGGATTTTTTTTAAACAAAACGAATATTTTTTATTGTTTAAAGTTGTATTTAATGATGTAGTAGTATCAATTATTCTCTTTTAAAAGTTTAAAAAAACCTATTTGTAACAGATAATCAAACACTTCGTATTTATTTGTATGTCAACTTTAATATTAGATATACAATTCAAATCTAGGCCTCAAGAATAATAATGAAGCAATAAATTCCAGTGTCGTGAATAATTTATTGCAAGACACTAATTAGGAGCGACTAAATCCACCAAACATAGTCGACACAATTCCAAGTATGTCACAACACTACCGCCGAAGATTCGAATCCTACTGCGCCCGTCGTAATTGGGATGCTAATCAGATGCTGAACTGCCTGCATCCTTTTCTATCTCATGCCTTTTATCTTTTCTCCTGCTCACATACCGGCACTGCACCGAAGGCGGCGGGGTCTTCAATCATCTGGAAATAGGCAGTCGTTTCCCTCGGGCTCGGGCCGTATAGTCTACGAGCCAGGTACAAATTTCGTCAATCATCTCTTGAGCGATAACTCGTAAAATACTTTAAAAAGATATATTGTGATATTTTAGAGATGAGAGAACTATAGTTTGAACGGGGAAGCACCACCGCCGCCCGCATAATCCGCCGTAAAGCATTATTGTTTCGAGTGAAGAGGTTCGGTTGCAAGCTACACTTCAAAGCGAAGCGACCATCTTAGTCCTCAGGAGTAGTAACGTATCTACGTTCGAGTTCGGATAGGATTTCGGTCGTTTATGACTTTGGACGTGGATGTCAATGGGCTGCGACTACGTAACATCAGGTGGTTTGCATGCTCGTTTGCTACTCTTCTTATTTAAAAAAAGACTGCATGATACACCTCTATGAAGCATTTTTCAAGTTATTGTCTGAGAGAAATTGATCATGAAAATCTGTTGCTGGCTCGCGGTCTAATACGTAATCACTGTAGTTTGCACTGGCAGAATAATTTTCGTCTTTAACAACCTACCCGGCGGAATGGTACAGCGGAGTGACGAGACCAATTGCCTTTTATCGTTTTAAAAACAACAATTTGTGTAGCGAAACCTCGTTGCAATGAGATCTTTGTCGATTTTTTGTAACGATCACCTTTAGCTTGCGACGTCTTTATTCGATTTATGTAAATAATTTTGGTTTATTAATCCTCCTTCTGTTGTATAACTCCTTTTAAAATAGTTTCGGATTTTTTTCTTAAGTTCAACCTTTTTGTATTCATTCAGTCGTATTCAAATAAATTAGACGCCTATTTTTTTTGATGTCATGTTAATAACTTTTAGAAAATAAGGTATTTTCAGTTTTTTTAGTAACGACATCAACACAAACTTCGTCAAACTGTCGTTGAAAACTTACAGGGTGCTTAATACAACTTTGGAATCACGATTTGGCGTAGAAAAAAACACTACTAACGGTTACCTATTCAATTCCCAACCGCGCTAAAGGTAGCTTTACCTGCTCCACTATTTACAATCAAAACTGTAGGGATATGCACGCTATAAACATTATGGTATTCTTAAAATTATTTATTTCACATTTTACCGTGAATACAGTTCACGGAATAGTAGGTAGTAACACGATACTAGAAAAACAATATATGGCGAGTAGTGCACGATTATGCAACAAGGTATGTTTGCTCGGTTACAAAGGAACCGAGAGAGGATTCTGCATATCTCGCGAGGAGATCGGCGCGGGCGCAATCCGCGATCGTATCGACCGACCCTCATTATTGGAACCCGCTTTGTTGCGCCCAAATAGTATACGGAGAAATGGGAGAGAAAATGCGCGATGAATAAAAGATAATGCACGCGAGATACAAAAACATTTTGTAGAATTGCAACCTGAATTATTTGGAATATGTACAAGCAAAAATATCGTCTATAACATAGCAAGACAAATCCATAAGACTAGACAAATAACTTTTCTTTCTTTATATCAATGTCTTCAAATGGCAACCGATATGGTATACTAAATGTAATTTGCGTCAAGCCGTAACGCTTGTTGAAGATAAATTTAGATTACACCTTTACTTCTCTAAAAATTTTCAAGACATCTTACCATGGGCGTTCATAATGGAGAATTAGGACTTAGGAAAAAAAACGGAATATTTTAGGTAAGAAATGCATATTTACATTTTGTGTCCGTCACTTGTGTACCTCCATATTTTTGTGATTTCTAATTGACAAAATTGGCATTTAGTATTTTTATTTTTTTACATGAAGTTACAGGAAAAAAACTGCTTAGATATTATTAACCAATAGGTTAACCTTTCAATATTTTCGAAACTGGACATCCGTAACAGAGCTTTTCGTATATTTTTAAAGCTTGAACACCCGCTGAACACAGCTATAGCTACGTACTTGCATCTCATAAATAGTCTACAATCTGGCAGCATACTGTAAGCCGCTCGTTAGCCGATGCACGGCGCCGATATAGGAACACGACTGCGTTCCGGTTCTCGATGCTATCAGCTCCATTGTTGCTGTTACCACTTCCAACGCTCGAATTCCGATATACCTTTCTTTAATTTCCTCCTCATTTTATATTTATTATTTTTCGATAACGAAAGGTGTTTGAAAAGTAGATGTTTCTGTCGTGCCTTGTGTTTTATGCCTACCGAACATTCTCGTCGTAATCTATAGTTAGTTGGTAAAAATATAAATCGGTATTAAGTGCGCCGATTATGCGGTATTTATTAAAATTAAAACGTCTTATAAACACTTTTTCAGAAACCAGCGTAACATTACTATTAAACTAATAGATATTTGAAAAAGTGTTCTGGAAGAGATCGCTACTGTAAACCGCCTTTTGGTCACCACTGTTATTTGTTTTGTAGTTTTCTGCTTTTGTAGCAACTCTTGCATTTCGTTTGGAGAAGTGCGGATACCGGCTACGCCTAAAAGTGAGGCGACAATCCCACTAATCTGGACTAGCAAACCTATATAGAAGCTCAAATATGACTTGATTCCTGTTTGAGGTTGTATGTGGATTTCCATGGGCAATAGGGGCTACTTAACAGCGAGTCACCTGCATGCTTGTTTACTATACATCTCACAAAAGACGTTTTATTACATACAAGTATCAAAACAACAGTACTGAAACTATTTAGATATTATAAAAATCGGCCGACTTTAAGCATTATTTTACGTTGAGCTCTAAAATGTATCAAATAAATATCAAATCAAAATCACAATCATTTCGATCAAAAACATGATTGTTCGTACTATGTTATAATTATCTGACACTTTATTTTTATTTAACAATCTCGTGTATTGTTTTAATAAAACGCTACATTGCTGATTGTTATGGCGCCCACGTCTCAACTTACAACTGAGTCGTGTGTTATAACAGCATATTTTGTGCTTTATTATTCAACATACATTAACTTATCAAAAACAAATAACACATCAATCTGAATATATTGTATATTAAGTAATTAATATGAAGATTTTAAATAAATAAATATTTGTTTTAGGTCATGACCTTTATGAAAATATTTTATAACTTTGATAAACTGTCTTATAAACTTTTAAAAGCCTTAACACTCATTATCAATCTAGAAATAGTCTAAACTTATATTAGCACTGAATAATATATTATGGCGTATATATAACAGGCCCTCCTAATAAGGCCATAATGGAAAATGCTACAAAAATAAATTATCAATTTCTTTCCTAAGTTTCAAATTCACGAAAGAAAGCTCACGAATCATTTATAAAACTTATGAGAACTATTTATATTCTTAACCTATCTTTAATAAAATAAAGAGTTGATAATGTTAAAACGTAATGGTAATGTTATTTATTATTATATAGTTATTATACATTAGTTTCAGAAAATATTTTCACATTTTACCAATACATTTTATCGAAAAAATCGTAAAAAAAATACTTACGTCCCTTATCGTTATTTTCATTTTGAGATATCCAAAACGTGTACTTAACGAACAACTGTAAAATGTAATATTTAGAATCTTTACGACCCATCGAAATAAGTAGCCATAATAACAATTTGACGGGCTGAATTGTAAATGTATTCAACTAAGAACAAGTAAAATTTTTGTTTTTATTCGGATAGGTTGCTTATTATATGAGCTTCGTTTCTGTATAATTTTGCCTGTTCGTCGGTGGGTGGGCCCTGCTTTTCGAAATACCACCTCGTTTGTTGGTTTTCGATGATGGATAGCCATGTAATTAAGGATGATTATCTTTAGAAACGCCCGTTGCTTGAAACTCAACTTGACAGGAATTTTAAAATTGACTTGATTCCTTCGTTCGCTATGGTTATAGCAGCTCTCGGCAGCTTCGCCGGCGATCGGAAACCAATTGACCTTTTCAATAATCTGCAGTGATCTTGGCGTTTAACAACTTGATTGTTTTAATTTATAGTGCTTTTGTTTGATTAAAAAAAATCTCCAACTGAATAACATTACAAATTCATTTCACTAGAACTGCTACTCAGATTTAAGCGTCATCCATACTGTTGAAATATCTAAAAAAATACATATTTACAAAACATGTTTTGTATAAGTATCACACAAATATAAATTGAAAGTAGTGCAAATAATACATAGGTATCTCACTCAAAATTGCAAAATTCCTTTTGTAGAAGAGACTCCGAAAGAAAGTCACATTTAAACTATTTTGAAAGTTAAGCATTTCAGACCACATGTTTTAATCTTTTAAGTTACATTGATGTAACTAAAGATAAAAATATAGTATAAACTAACCAATTTATGGATACGTTAGTAGTCGGAGTAATATCGTGGTCATAAAATATCGTGGGCCATATTGAACACTGAAAGATGCGTGCTTGCTGACTCCGCCATGTTCTTATCTGAACGAGTATTCTTACTCAGCACACACTCTCCTGCTTGTAGGCTACCCATGATATAATTCTAAAACGGATTATTTACTATTCATAAGTTTCTTTTAATTACTGTCTTAATAATGATGATACCATTTATAAATATGGTCTGCAATTTGGAAAATTCTAAAATATAATTTATATTTGGGTTTTGGTAAGACACGCTAAACAAATGTTTTAAAGATATTAATTAGTCACAAATTCTAGTACTTTCTAAATTGAATTAAGAATAAGAAAAAAAATAAGGAGATAAAGGTGTTCCAAATTCAAAAGAGCATGGACCAATTAATGCTTAATAAAAACAAAATATGCATTTATGTGCCAACATTAGAAGTTATATATTCGTTTTCCTATATAAGATACCATAAGAAAACATGTTGATACCCTACTATTATTAAAAACGCCATCTCATATGTGTAACCTGAGATACAGCTGATATAAAATAAATTGCACGAACAAGACATAATTTATAACACATGCCATAAAACAAATGCCTGTAAGCTATATTCGCAATTGACTAGACTTTGCTCACTTCATCATTAAACTAATTTCCGTATGTTTTATTGGAATGTGCAGCTTTAAACAGAACGCACTAAGATATATCTAGGCTAGTAGTATTATAAATCTTGATTTATCGCTTATTCATAACGTACTAGAATGAGTACATAATTGAAGTTCGTTATTCTTAGAACAGAAAAACATATATACAATAATGAATATCTTAAAGTAATTATAATAAGAGCTTAACCTTAAAAATCTAAAGGGTGTCCGTGTCCATGTCCGTGCGTTCCCGCGTTGAATTTTTTTTTATTGCGAAAGAGTAAGAAACGGGCATGCAGGCCTCCTGGTGTTAAGTGGTCACTGCAGCCCATGGACA